>JAYWLI010000146.1:0-89430 GCA_037074505.1 Albizia julibrissin
AAGGCACAAAGGGGCTAACAAAGGGAAATTAATAGTGTAAGGGAAGGCTATTTGGTCAAAGTGGTAAATAAAAGAAAGAAACTAAACAAGCCTCCATCATATTTATTCATGTAAGTGAAAAATGTAGCTTTAAAAAGAAAGAGAGCAAGTTCTAGAGAACATAAATCAGGAGCAGAGACACACAGAAAAAGGAAGAATGGTAAAGATGAATCCCATTCATGTAGGCTCAAAATCTCACAAAGGTAAATACCAAATCATGCAATCAGCATCACCAAAATCAACTACCAAAAAGTAAGGAATTCAGCCCAAACAGTTTGATCCGATCTATCAAAACCAATATGTCCAAATCCACAATATACATAGCTAAACAATGATAGAAGGAGAAAGTGTGAAAAGAAAAGTGAAAAAGAAATAGAAGAAATAAAAGAAAAGGGAAAAAGGAAATAGGAAAAGAAGAATACTCCCCAGGTGTTTACGGAAGATAAGTGGCATCAGTGAGTATGAGGTCCGCTTCTTCAGGTTGCTGCTGTGATCCCTCATAAAATGGTTTGAGTCGATGTCCATTCACTTTGAAGGTCCTCCCTGTAGGTGGATCACACAACTCAACAGCACCAAAAGGGAAAACATTAGCAATCACAAAAGGGCCATCCCATCTAGATCGAAGCTTACCGGGCATAAACTTGAGACGGGAATTGAATAGAAGGACCTTCTGGCCAACAGAAAACTCTTTCCTCAGGATTTGCTTGTCATGGAATGCCTTGGTCTTCTCCTTATACAACCGTGAACTCTCATAGGCATCCAATCGAAGCTCATCCAACTCTTACAATTGGAGCTTCCGTTCCATCCCAGACTTAGCCAAATCCATGTTACACTGCTTAATGGCCCAATAAGCTTGATGCTCTAATTCAACCGGAAGGTGGCATGTCTTACCAAAAACAAGCCTATATGGAGACATCCCAATTGGAGTCTTGTATGCAATCCGATAAGCCCACAATGCATCATCTAATCGCTTGCTCCAATCCTTCCGGGTAGAGTTAACAGTTTTCTGAAGGATTTGCTTAATCTCCCTATTCGAGACTTCAGCTTGACCATTGGTCTATGGATGGTATGCTGTGGACACCTTGTGAATCACTCCATACTTTCATAACAAAGCAGCCATGCTCCGGTTACAAAAATGAGAACCCTGGTCACTAATAATGGCTCGAGGAATGCCAAACCTGCAGAAAATGTTAGACCTGACAAAATCTACCACAACAGCAGAATCATTAGACTGGGTGGCCTTCACCTCAACCCATTTTGAAACATAGTCAAAAGCGAGCAATATGTAAGTGAAACCATGAGAAACAGGCAATGGACCCATAAAATCAATACCCCAAACATCAAAAATTTCACAAAACAATATGGGTTGCTGGGGCATCTCATGTCTACGAGAAAGACTACCTGCTCTCTGACAATTATCACATGACTTACAAAACAGATGGGCATCATGAAACAGGGTTGGCCAAAATAAACCAAAGTCTAGGACTTTCCTAGCAGTCCTTTGGGGTCCAAAGTGACCACCACAGGCAGAAGCATGACAAAAATGTAATATGGAGTCACACTCATGATGAGGTACACATCGCCTAACTACTTGGTCACTACAAAATCTCCACAGATAAAGGTAATCCCAAACGTAATATTTAGATTCACTTTTTAATTTCAGAGTTTGGGCCCTAGTGGAATCAGATGGTAAAACACCAGCAACCAAGTAATTAACTAAATCAGCATACCATGGAAGCTTACCTTGCAGCTGTAAAAGTTGCTCATAAGGAAAATCATCCTGAATGGCAGAGGGGGAAGAGGAATGAGTAACACGACTCAAATGATCAGCTACCAAATTCTGTGCTCCACTCCTATCTCTGATCTCAACATCAAATTCTTGGAGCAATAACATCCACTGAATAAGTCGAGGCTTAGCATCTGTCTTTTTCAAAAGAAACTTCAAAGCAGCATGGTCAGAGAAAACAATAACCCTACTAGCTAGAAGATATGACCTAAACTTATCAAAAGCAAACACTATAGCCAAAAGTTCTTTCTCAGTGGTGGTATAATTGGATTGGGCAGGATCCAAGGTCTTGGATGCATATGCAATGACATGAGAAACCTTGTTGACTCTCTGAGACAAGACAGCCCCAACAGCATAATTGGAAGCATCACACATCAACTCAAATGGAAGAGACCAATCTGGTGGTTGGATAACTGGAGTGATAGTCAGGCAACGCTTCAAGTGATCAAAGGCTATCTTACACTCTGCATCAAATGCAAACTCAGTGTCCTTATGGAGAAGGTTAGACAGGGGCTGGGCAATCTTACTGAAATCATGAATGAAGCGTCGGTAGAAACCTGCATGGCCAAGAAAAGAACGAACTTCCCGCACAAATGTGGGGTAAGGCAAAGCAGTGATAACATCAATTTTAGCAGGATCTACCTTAATACCCTCTTTAGAAACAATGTGTCCCAACACTATCCCTGACTCAACCATGAAGTGACACTTTTCAAAATTTAGCACAAGATTAGACTCAATGCATCTATTCAAGACTCTAGACAAACTAGCCAAGCATGCATCAAAATCAGACCTATACACTGTAAAATCATCCATGAAAACCTCCATGCAATCCTCTAGAAAGTCAGAAAAGATACTTACCATGCAACGCTGAAAGGTGCCAGGTGCATTGCAGAGGCCAAAAGGCATTCTTCGGTAAGCATAGGTTCCAAAGGGGCATGTGAAGGTTGTCTTATCCTGATCCTCAGGAGCAATATGGATCTGAAAGTACCCCGAGTAACCATCCATAAAGCAGTAGTGAGACTTACCAGCCAAACGCTCTAACATCTGATCAATGAAAGGTAAAGGATAGTGATCCTTGCGGGTAGCTTGGTTGAGTCTCCTGTAGTCTATGCATACTCTCCAACTGTTCTGAACTCTTGTAGGAATGAGCTCATCCCTTTGATTGGCTAAAACAGTTACTCCGAATTTCTTGGGAACGACCTGGACCGGGCTAACCCACTGGCTATCAGAGATGGGGTAGATGATGCCAGCCTATAGAAGCTTAGTCACTTCCTTCTTAACCACTTCTAAAATGAGAGGATTAAGACGTCTCTGGGGTTGTCTTACTGGTTTAGCCTCTGCTTCCAACAAAATCTGATGCATACACATAGAAGGGCTTATACCAACAAGATCAGCTAATGTCCACCCAATTGCCTTCTTATTGGCCTTCAACAAGCTCAACAGCTTCTCTTCTTGATCAGGTAGAAGGTTATTGGCAACAATGACTGGAAGTTGCTCATCTACCTCTAGAAAGGCATACTTCAAGTGAGCTGGCAATGACTTCAACTCTAACTTAGGCGACTGCTGAATGGAAGGAAGGAGCTTAGGTGATTGGACCATTTCAAAAGTGTATACACCTGCAGTACCTGAAACTACATGCACAGAAGCAGAACTGTGGCTAGGCAGCTCACTGTTAACATCAGGGTTAAGTGCATAATCACAATGAACATCAGAATAAAGCTCAGCTTCACCACAATCAATATCATGATCCACAAGCAAAGTAGAATCAGAAATCAAGTCAATATCTCCATACAGTGCATCATCAATCTCAGTGCAAACAGGGCACCATTCAGTGTCAGAACATGCACATATCACAGAATCTCCCACCGATACAAAATCAGGAAAATCAACATACCAAGCAGAAAGAATATCATCAACAATCTCATCTATCACATCAATGCACAAAACAGAATGCTCTTCCCTAGGATGTCTCATGGCATCAAAGATATTAAAAGTCACAACAATGTCACCAAATTCCATGGAAAGAGTACCAGAATGCACATCTATCTTAGTCTTAGCTGTTTTCAAGAAAGGCCTCCCTAAAATGATTGGGGATCTACTGCCAGGAGATTCATCCTCCATATCTAGAATGTAAAAGTCAGCAGGGAATATCAATTCATTGACCTTAACCAAAACATCTTCAATCAGACCAGTAGGATGAACATTACTCCTATTAGCTAGTTGGACAACAACACCAGTAGGTCGCAAGGGACCAAGACCAAGGGATTTATAAATAGATACAGGCATAACATTAATGGAAGCACCTAAATCAGCCAAGCAATTATCAAATCTATAATTACCAATAATCCAAGGGATAGAAAACGTACCTGGGTCCTTACACTTGTGAGGCATGGGTTGTTGGAGAAGTGCTGAGACATTCTGGTTCAAGCTCACTCGTTCAGTCCTCCTCAGTCGCCTCTTGTTGGTACACAATGTAATATACTACAAAAAATAATAAATAAATAATAATATTTTCCAAAACCACATCACATATCAATAGCCAAATTTATAAATCTGTATAATTAAAATCACTCACAAACATCATACAAGCATGCACAACAAGAGGAAAATGGTTACCTCTCGCCAAAGCTATTTATTACCACACTGCTCCTAATCCAAGAGCTCAAGTAAATGCCAAAATCAATCTACCATAATCAATTTACTACCCATTAATAACTCTCCAAATCATTAATGCAAATACTACAGCGGCGAGCTCCAAATCATTTTAATTGTAATATACTACAAAAAATAATAAATAATAATAATAATAATATTATAATAATAATAATAAATTATTATTATAATAATAATATTATTATTATTTATTTATTATTTTTTGTAGTATATTCCACACAACTCCTTTAGGAACTTGGCATACTTGGGGATCTGTTTGATGGCATCCAAGAGAGGGATGTTAATCTCAACCTTTCTGAATGTCTCAAGGATATCACTGTCTTGCACTTTTTCTACCAACTTCTTGGAGTGAAGTGCTCTCTGAGGGAAAGGAAGAGGAATAGGAATAGGAACTCCAGACTCCTCTTCACCTTGCTTCACAGCCTCTTTGTTTCTAGAGTCAATTTTCACTTTTTCTGACTCTTTTTCTGATGTGGATTCAGTCACATTTGCAGCTGGTTTATGCCCTTGTAATTGCTTACCAGACCGTAGGGAGATAGCACTAACGTTTCCCTTCGGATTGGGAATTGTTTGTGAAGGGAGAGTATTGGATCCCTGAGGCTGGAGTTGGTTCAATGATGTTGCCAACTGCCCAATCTGAGTCTGCAAATTCTGGATAGAGGCCTCAGTTTGTTGCTGGAATTGCAAACTGTTTGTTGCAAGCTGCTTCATCATTTCTTCTAATGAGGGACCACTGTTGCTGCTACTGCTGGTCGGCTGTTGTTGTGCAGGATGTGGAGGTGTGAATTGTTGGAAATTCTGTCGGTTCTGTGGGAACTGTCTCTGTTGGTAATTTCCAGAATTCTGCTGCACATGACTATTATTGTGGTTCTGAATCTGACTTGGATTCTGGCTCCACCTAAAATTGGGATGATTTCTCCATCCAGGATTATATGTATTGGAGAAGGCATTATTTTGCTGCTGGTATTGTGGCTTCCCTGGAAAAACGCCCACAGCAGCCACTGACTGATCTTGATATGTTGTCTTGCAAAGTGGGGCAAGAATCAGTAGGATGGGAGGGATCAGAACAGAAACCACATGAATGGCCCAACTGTGGAATAGAAGACTGCACTGTTTGAGTCACTGCCAGTTGCCTGACCAAGGAGGTCAGATCATCAATTCTATTCTCTAATCGCTGGTGAGAATCATTAGATCCACTGATCTGGAACACAGCACTGCTATTTGCTCTAGTGCCAAATTATTGAGAGTTAGCTGCAATAGTGGATATTAAATCTCTGGCCTCTTGGGGTGTCTTGTTGACTAAGACTCCACCACTAGAAGCATCCACCAAATTTCGATCATTAGGTAGAAGACCCTCATAGAAATAAGTAATCAAGAGCTGCTCAGTTATATGGTGATGGGGGCAGCTAGCACACAACCTCTTGAATCTCTCCCAGTATTCATGCATATTTTCGCCATTTATTTGCTTGATTCCACTGATTTCTTTTCTGATTGTAGTGGCTCTTGAAGAAGGGAAAAAATCTCTCTAGGAACAATCTCTGCATATCAGCCCAACTTCCAATAGATGACGGTTGAAGATTATATAACCAGTCCTTCGCTCCATCCTCAAGAGAGAAAGGAAAAGCTCTCAGCTTAATGTGGTCTTCATCAATATGCTGTGGTTTCATTGTGCTGCAGACCACATGGAATTCCTTCAGATGCTTGTGCGGTTCATCACCTGCAAGACTACGAAACTTGGGCAACAAATGTATAAGTCCAGATTTAAGTTCAAGGTTAGTACCAAGGGTAGGGTATTGGATACACAATGGCTGATAATTATCACCAGGTGCAGTCAACTATTTTAAAGTCCTATTATTTCCCTGATCTGCCATAGTGTCTGAGGGACTAGAAGTACTGCCAACAGAATCAGTGTCAGAATCAGAAACGGGTTCAGTAAGAACCTTCTGACCTAACCTAACAGCCCTTCTAGTAGCAAGAATTGTGCGTTCTATTTCAGGATTATTATCCAAAAGATCAGGTGCACTAGTGCTGCTCCTAGTCATACAGCATAGGGAAAATCAGGACAACCACTAGAACACTCAAAAACGAAAAAAAAACGCAAAATCACACTAGAAATTGACCAAAATAAATTCAGAAAAAATACCAAATGATTTTTAAAAATTATGGGACTTGCACAGAAAAACTTCTACACTATCTGGGAACCCAAAAATGCGATAAAAAAACTTAAAAATTGAAAAAATGGTCTAAACGATCGAATTTGGCCAATTTTTGGGGGAGCACATGATATAACATGTGTCTTGCTCAGAATGCCATTTTCTTTCAGCTCACCAAAAATCAGTCCAATCGGAGCAAGTCGCAACGTTTAAACAATTTCAGAAATACCGACTACGTCCCGCTGAGACCAAAAAGCAGCGAAAAAGTGGTCTAGATGATGGAATTTGGAAAAATCAGGGGTGATCTCACTTCTTGAAAGAAGTGACTTTTGCTCAGAATGCCCGATTCCTTCAAAAAGACCTGGCACTGAGTGATTTGGTTGAGATACAAATCTGCCAAACCACCAGAACCACCTGACTCAAACACAACTGTTACCGCTAGACCGATGCAAATTCCCCGGCAACGGCGCCAAATTTTGATGAGAAATGTCGAGTTCTCACAAAATAACCAGTTTCAATGAGGATTTGCAGTACAGAGAACCTGGATCGTTTCCCACAGAATTTACAAGCAGTCTAGAACATTCGAACAATAATCGATTGGGGGGGTTTTAATTAAACTATTAACGAACAATAAACTCAGATTAAAGACAGAAATCAAAAATGAACTAGATCAAACAGATTAAAACGACTGACCATAGGATTAGGATTCATAGTTTCCTACCATCATCGGACGAAGATTATAACGAATTCGTGATCGGATCTGGACGAACCAAAAATCTCTGTATCCGTCCAGAAAATCCCTCGACTAGACGATCGTCTAGATTCTGTTCGTATGCATGGCGTGCTACTGTACAATCGTTTAGTAGCACTATAACTAGATCCGAACTGTGTCCTTGGGATGTACCGATCAGAATATTAAAACAAACATTTGAACTATTCCAGAAATCGGATCCGATTAGAGTAAATAGAAACGAATTACGTTACCCGTTTAAGTATGTCCTCTGATTGGAAACGTGAATCCTCAATCCATAGGTCAGTCACAGAAATTTAGCCGGACATGGCTGGAAAATCCGAAGAACGAACGAAGAACACGAAGAACATTTCAGAGAATTTAGAACTTCTGCATTTAATCTCAAAAACGGCCACACAACATTATGCCTAATGTTTCAGCTAAGTTAGCTTATAACCTAATTGCAAAATGGGCCAGGGCCCAACAGTTCAGCCCAAAACGAAAATCCATACTAAATAGTGCTTCATTACAAAATTCGGGCCCAATAAAAATCCAGAAAAATACATATAACATTGACTGCATTTTTGACTATCCTCTTGTCCGAATATTCTCTTCAAGTCTTCATATCAATTGTTTCCCTCTGAATCATCTAAAAAATGAGACAAGAATGAGATCATTCGGATATCTGGTTCAAGAGTTAAGATCAAAATAGAGAAGGGTTGTAAATGTGGAATTTTATTATTAAAATATGTTAAATCCAATAAAACACTCAAAGCCCAAATAAGCATAAAAGCCCATTATTTATTACTAATCAATCTAAATTTATTAATCAAGAGATACAAATGAGTGTAATAAATATTCAATTATCAATGAACATGAAGGGAAAAGCTCCAAGTTGGAGCTTATGCTTTTACGTGTGATTGTGTGCAACACAGAGATTAAGGGTGTGTTTGGTTTGAGGGGAGGGGAGGAAACCTACCTTGTTTGGTTTGTCAGAATGGGGGGAGAGGAGAGATTCTTAGTGTAAAATAAAGGGAGGGGAGGGAAATACAGTACAAAATTTTCCCTCCCCCACCCTCAAATCATACATAGCCTAAGTAAACACTGTACCAAACGGTTAAAAAATTATGGGTTATACCCAATCGTGTGATTAGGCCCTATCAACGCCAAAACAAACATGTTGAATAACTATGATCATTAGCGCTGTTGATACAATATGTATGAATACCAAGGTTATTAAACCCGGATCGGTCAGGGAACCGGTCGGGGTACTGGGTTAAGGGTTAGTGGGTCAGACCGGAGTTAAACTGGAACTAACCCGGGACCAAACCGGTGAGAAAATGAAAATTTTAGGCTTATTAATATGAAATTATAAAAAAAATTTTAAAAATCGATTTTGTAAAAAAAAAGGGTAGACCGGTTCACTACCCGGACCGGACCGGTTTCCTGCCCGGTCGGTTCGGTCCGGGTTTAATAACCATGATGAATACTGATCGCCTACTATTTTAAATAACCATTTATATATAATTGATAAGAGTGCCCATAGGGTAGAGGAACGCAGAGGAAGTAATATAAAAGAAAATGGGCACATCTTCTCTCTTATACGACTTTCATCCGCTGCCCCTTTTTTTCCCTCCTTTACTCAACTCTCCACCCTCCAATCGCTTCAAGTTGCCCCTCCCATTACTCTTTGTACACTTAGAGTCTGTTTTGGATCGCGGTAGAAGGGAAAAAGTCACTTTTTCATCTTGAAAAGTTACTTTTGATATTACAGAAGCGTTTGAGTTAGTGGTACAACCCACTGCACTTTTATTTGAGAAACCGCAGGAGGTGAGGAGCAATTTTTTGTTGCTTTTTTTTTAATGTTGTGGTACAATTGGGTTTTAAAGTTCTTATATGCCCATCTTCTCCCTCACAGCGTCATCATTTTTTGCACATGAAATGAAGGTAATGATTATTCATTTATTCATCATGGAGGCAAGAGGAAGTTAGTAAGTCATTATTATTTGCCAATTAAATGGTTTATGCAACAAGGACCTGAAACAAAACTTTTTTTTTAAAAAAAGAAAGGTTTAGTTGCACTGCACAAAACAAATTTTTTCCTATTATTGTGAGATAATTGATTTCAGGAAAAATTTGGCAAAAGTCCCAGTTAAAAATATTTTTAGTGATGAAGATCTAAATCAAAGTATTAGTACTATGTATGTAAAGAAATTTTTCAGTTCTTTCTTATTAATAAAATTTTCAGTGGGATACTTTTTTCCAATTTTTTCTTGATTTAATTGTTTTTCAAAAACTTAATTTACTAATCCTTATCAGTTTTATTCCTCAATTAAAAATATTAGTTCTAATACTGATAATTTGTTGGAATCGAAATCTACATATTTGATGATAATACGGCTATTAAACCTGGACCGACCACTGAACTAGCTGAGGTATTGGGTTAAAGGTCAGTGAGTCAGACTGGAGCTAACCCAGGGCAAAACCAGTGAGAAAGTGCAGATTTTAGAGTTATTAATATGAAATTCTAAAGAAAATAAAAAATTGATATAAAAAAAGTGAATCGGGTTGATGCCCAGATTGAGACCGATTTACCGACCAGTTCGCTGGTTTTTGAGTTGAATCGGCTAGTCCGATTCGGGTTTAATTACCTGGATAATAAGCAATAATTGTGGGATACTAGAGATATTAGAGATAATGGAGATATATAGAGATCCACATCACTATTATATTCATAACAATTTTATTTATAATTGACTCCTTGAATTTAAAATAAATTTTATTAATAATAAGGAATTTATAAATTTTTATATGTACTGGAAATTTTCTTACGCATATGGCACTAATACTTTAATTTAGTTCCTCATCATCAAAATAATTTTTAATTAGGACTTTTTTTGAATTTTTCCTAAAATAAATTATCTCAAAATAATAGGAAAAATTGTTTTTGTGCAGTGCAACTACACCTTTTTTTTTAAAAAAATTGTGTTTCAAAACCTTTCTTTAAAAAAAATTGTGTTTCAAGTCCTTGTTGCATAAATCGTTTAAGTGTATAAGGAGTGAGGGGAGGGACAATGTGGCTTGAATTAATTAGAGGATGGAGATTTGAGAAAAGAAAAGGAGGCAGCAGATGGTGGCAGATGGAACAAAGAAGAGAAGCCATGTCCAAAGAAAACTTGGGCACTTAAATTTATATACTTACTTATTCCCAATCAAATGGAAACAAATGGATTTTAAATTAAAAATTTAAAAACAAGTTAAAAGATCAATTACAGGTGTATTGTAAATAAACAAATCTCACAAAAATAGTAAGAAAAATCCACTTGTTTTAATTTTAGTGGAAAACGAAAGTATATTAAATATCAATTTAAATACCAAAGTTTTAGTCATTTGAAGTTATTGATCTCAGTTAAAAAAAGGTTAAAATATGGTGTTCAAACTAGTAAAAATGGGATATTATTAAGATTATTAAACCCGAACCAACCACTCAATCGATTGAGGTATTGGTTTAAAAGTTAGTAGTCAGATTAGAGTTAACTCGGACACAGACTGGTACTAATTAAAATGAATAAAGATACTTATATTTTAATTATAAAAAATATTTTTGAATACACACCCATATTTTACAAAGTATTCAACTATTCATATGACATTCTTTCTTATTTTTATTTTATTTTCTTATCTTTTCATATTTATTCTTTTTCTTGGCTAAATTTTCCCGCTTCATATTTTTTTCTTCTCTTTCCTCCTTTGTTTATCTCTCCCACACGAACATCCCTCTTTTCTCTCAACAGTCGACATGCATCACCGGGAATAGAGCCAAGATGTAAGGCTTAGTGGCTGACCCTTCTTTCCTCACTCTCTAGGCTTGAACAAGACATCAAGAAGAGATTATTTCCATAAGCTTCTTCTTCCTTCTTCGACGTGCAGCAAGCTTTGGCAACGTCCATGGCTTCTCCAGTGAGTGTTGAGGACCAGAAAAAAGTAGCTTAGAGTTGGGGTCTCAGTTGGACTGGCCAAGTGAGTTTCGAGTCAACTCGATCCGTTCAAATTTTAGAATCATATATATCATCATCTTGTATTGAATATAAAACTTCTATTAAAAAAGATTACTAAAATTTTTTGTTTGATATTAATAATTCTTTAAAATTAAGTAAAAAACATTTAAGATACTATGATTTTAGATTGTTTAAGTTTTTTTCAGAACAATAAATATAATCTTTTTCTTATTATAATAAAGGTTAAAATACCAAATCATCAAACTAATAGTTGAGGTGGTAAGCAATCTCACCTGTAATAGTCCTTTTCCTCTAACCTTAAATTAAGTGTTTACTCTTAGAAAAAAAAAGGCGTTTGTTTGCTTTATTTTTCCTATTTGTAATTATTTTTTATGTAAATTACCATATTATTCATCCATTTTTTTTCTCCAAATGAATTAAAAATTTCATTAAAATTAATACTTTCTCATAAATAACAATGTGAATTACATCAGTAGTCAACCATGATTAATATTAATTGAGTTATTGTATAACTAGTTAGATTACAATGACATGACAAATTAGGTTCACACAAGAATTTCTCTCTACTTAAGACTATTGTTTCCTTCATATATAAAAAATAATAAATTGGAATCTACATGTATTTTATTTGGTAAAATAGCGTCTTATATATGTGTGTGTATTCTTCTTTTATAAAATGTATAAGAAACCGCATATTTTATGAGTCATGAGTACTCATGGTAGATTCAAAACAAAATAAGAGCTCTTAGTCTAATTTTTACAACAAATGAGGAAGCTAAAATAAAGTAATTATGACAAAGGGAGGAAAATAAATAAATAAATAAATATATATATATATTTATTTATTTATTGCTAAGCATATATATTTTCTTCTATAAGGCAATCCTGTTTAAGTTTGATATTAAATGTGAGTATCAATTCTAATGGAGATTTAAACATTAGTGTTTGTGATATTATAAAAAGTTTGATTTGTTATTAAGTGTTTCGAATTTGAGGTCCAAGCTCAATAAAAGGTTTAAGGCCCAAGAAGAAAGTTCACCTTTTTTGGGTGAACAGAAGAAAGTTCACTTTAGGGCTCACAAAGATTGCATCAAGCCCGTGAAAGTAATCATGAAGACCGATAGAAATTTATATTTTAAAAAAATTCAAATCCACAGCCATCAGGGCAATTTGACAAATTCAACTGGTTTGTTTAGATGTAAAATTGCTAAAAACACACACATATTATTCACATAATTTAATAAATTTGAGAGAAAAATTAAAATTAAAATTATAAAAATAAAAAGGGTTAATGCATTAAAAGCCAAGATAAACATGATTTTGAGCTCAAACTGTTTTTTTTTTTGGATTTTCAATCTAATGTTTGAGGTATTAAAAGCGATGAACAAGCTCTAAATTAGATTGAAATCACACTTAATTGGATACACCTCTGTCAATGTTAATTTTTCATTTTAGGTGATTCAAAGCTCATGAGCTTCTTTTATTTGACCTATTGTCATTGTTACTTATGTGAAAGTATTAATTTTAATGAGATTGCTAATTTGTTTAAAGCAAAAGAAAAAAAAGAATAATAAGGTAATTTACATAAAAAATGAATAAAAACAAGGAAATACTTAAATTAAGGTTAGAGAAAAAGACTAATTAGAGGAGTGAGCTGCTTTTACATGATGAGAAACTATATAAACTAGAAAGTGAAGACTTTATTGGCAGGAATCATAACTGAATATCTGAGTTCAGATTTATCTGAATTTTAAATTTTGAGATGACTGCAAGTAACTAACTTTAAAATCTCACTTAAAATTTAACTTATATAATTTCATTTCAAGATAGATATCATTAAATTATTTATCCTTGCATGAAATTTCGCCCAAGTTATTCTTGGTTTATAAGACAATAGAATAAAGAGTGTAATGAAGAAAATAGTTATTTTACTATTGTTATTAGGAATTAGGAAGTTAAAATAAAAATAAATAAATTGAATGGTCAATGAATAATTTCCTATGAAATAATTTTTGAACAAAACACCTGGATTAATTTTTTTTTATTTCGTATCATCCTATCATTTCCAAATTCATCCAATCACACTAATAAATCATAAACCTTTCAAACACCACAAAAAAAAAGAAAGAAAGAAAAAGAAAATATTCAGGAATGCGATTTTCTCAAAAATCATATCTATGCTTGAAATCCATGAATGCGAATCAAAACTCACGCAAGTTTGTGTCTCATCACTCAATATTCAGGAATTAAAAATTTCTAACTTCAAGTTACCTGTTTTTTTTAGGCATTACTATCATCCTAATGGAGATAGTAAAATGCACGCAAGTTTGTGTCTCACTGAATAGTATGCCAGAGGGAAAAGGGAAAAATAAGTCAGCTGGAAAATGCATGGGCAGGCGTTTGAGTACTAGTGCTGTTTGTTTTAATGTTTAAAAAGTGCTTTTACGAATTATTGCTATTATTAGTAAGTATTTGAGATCTCAGCCTTCTTTAGTTCTCAAACACTTTCTTATTTTTTTTTAAAAAAAATCAGACTTAAATGAAATGATGGCCTTTAGACAACAAATGTACTGGAAAAAATCTTCATTTTACCCTTGTTTAATTTGTTTATTTATGGCCTTCATGAGCTTGGCAAGCATCTAGCTTTTTGATAAGCGGGTAGCACATGGGTTCTAACTACAATTTATATATTAATTTTGTACAAAATAAGTTTAAAAATATTGTTAACAAACCCAGACACGAAAAATAAATCCATCAAACCAAACAGACTCTAAAATTCTCTTAGTATTACTACCTTGAAGCATTAGCAAAGAGTAATAGAAATATATTCACTCGTAGTCAAAATTATTTTCTTGAAAAATTAATCTTTTTAAAATTAAACTTAAAAAAAATACCTTTTTTAATTTTAAAATATGATATTTTTACATGCAGAATTATTAATTTCATTTATATCAAAGAATATCATAATAATAATATATTTGAAAATGATTGTATTGGGAACAATTTTTTGTGCCAGAGTAATGTCATGTCCTTCCATTTTGGAACATTTTAAAGAAACCCTGCAGAAGCGCAAAAGAAAGGAGGACGATGGGATTTACTAATTTCAAGATTCATTGTTTTTTTTTTATAAAAGACAAAATGATATTAATAACATCAATAAGTTTTACAACATATCTAAAAAAAGAGAACTAAAAGATAAGAAATTGAGCCTATCTAGAAAACTAGAAGTAACAATTAAAACAGTAAAAGAAGGAAATTCCTTGATCAAATGTTGAAATTCCTGAATCACCACATTGATGTTACCTGATGTGAGAATGACTAGGGAAATGAATGCTCTATTTAAGCACCAGATTTGTAGTTTGTTATTGTCCATGGATAGCTACATGACATGTCTTCTAACCCACAATATAGAGGCTCTGAAGCATTTATATATAGTAAAAGAAGGGATCAGTAGGGTCAGCTTTCTTCCAAATGAATCGATGCACTATTGAGCCTTCAAAACATATTTGAGAATAACAGCCTTTATCTCTTTATGATTCCCTCTCAATTTATGTAAAACAATGATCCAGTCTTGGATGCCAAAATTCTTTGCATCCAACACTAATGTCTTAGAATCTGTTTTGGAAACTTCATCTTTGTTTCTTGGAAAATGAAGCATAGCAAATGAAACTTTCCTTAAGATTTCCCTAATGACAACTGCAGGATGGATAATCTGACTATGGTGTAGAGCCCAATTGCGTTTAGCCCAAATAGTATTGATGAGGATAATTATACCTTGTAATAGAGAAATTTCACCATTTTTGTGCAGTTGGCTTGAAGTGTCTTTTAGCCAAATTTTGAAATCTGAGAAAGATGAAGAATGAAATTGAATCAAGAAGCAGCCAAACCAGATTGCTTTAGTATAAGGGCATGATATGAAGATGTGGTCAAGGGATTCATCACAAGTACATCCAAATAAGCAGTCACCATAAACATTGAGATGATGATTCCTCAATACTTCAAATGCTAGAATAGCATTATGCAACAATTTCCATATGAAAAGCATATGTTTGAAAGGCAAAGAAATGGTCTAGAGAAATTTCCAAAAGGGGTCCTGAAGAGGACCATTTGGGTTTGAAGCCATAGTGTATAGTCGGAATCCATCCTTTACTTTATATCTTCCAAGTGAATTGCCATCCCATAATAGTTGATCAGAGTGAGCAATGACAGAGAGAGGTAGGCGATAAATGGTATTGGCAACTAAGGGTGGATACAATTTGTGTAGCAAGGAATGATTCCATCGAAGTGGGGAAAAAGGATTCTGAGTATGCATTAAAAGGTCCGAGACCCTACTAAGGTTAGAAGGGCTAGCATTCCTAACTTGCATAGGCCACCACTGAGGGTGATTTAGAGAAATATCAACCCCATTGCCAACTTTCCATCTCTATTTACTTACTATCATGTCAGCACATTTTGAGATACCCTTCCATATCCATGATGAGTTGTAAGGCTTTTTGATCAAGTTTCTAAGTAGATTCATCAATATATTTAACTTTGAGAGTATAGGATAGTAGAGAGTCAGGTCCCGAATAAAGGATTCTCCAAACTTGTTTAGCTAAGAGAGTTTGATTGGCCTTAAACCCAGTCCCCCCTGATCAGTTGGAAGGAAAAGAGAGTCCTTCCTTAACAAGTGCATTTTGTTTCTATCGCCTTGTGAGCCCCAAAAGAAGTTAACACATTTGCTATCTATAGTTTGATAGATATGAAGAGGCAGTTTTATGCAAGACATAACATGAGTATTGACTAAAGAGAGTACAGACTTGAGAAGAGTTAATCTCGAAGCTTGAGATAACAGATGGGCCTACCATGCATTGGTTCTGTTGTCACTATTCTAAATAAATTGCTCATAGATTGGTGATTTACATCTACCAGGATCAACCCATGTTCCAAGATGTTTCCCCATTCTTTGTGTGAAGTGCAGATCAAGGATCTTGGGGAAGTCCATCTTCATTTGGTGAGTCATATTTGGGTTAAACAAGAGAAGATTTCGCCTTATTTATCCGCCCCCCTGACCAGTTGCAATAAGAAGAGAGGGCAAAATTAACTGCCTCACGATAATCTTGGTTGCCTTCAAAGAAAAATAAAGAGTCATCTGCATAAAGTAAATAAGAGATTGGTCTGGCAGTGTTACAAATTTTGATGCCCCTCCATGAATTAGAAGCTTCTAGGGATGTAATGAGGCATGATAGCCCTATACAAGTAATACGAGGAAGACTTTCTAGTCAGAAACACATGCAACGTACAGCAAGGGACAAAGACTTTATCTAGTTTTTCCATTTCATAGTTTTATATTAACAATAACAATAATTAATATATCAATCAATATAAAACATGAAATTTTTAATAAATCAATATAAAACATGACATTTTTAATAAATCTTTTTTTATCATAAGTGATAAATAATGTGACTCATTTATTAAATTTTTATAAAATTTATGGCAATTACGTAATATTCAGTCATGAATAGTATTTTTTTTAAAAATAAAATGATCTTTTTTTTCCCAATAATAAAATGATCAATTGTATTATTGGCAAAGATAATAACATAAAGACAGTGCCATAATAATAGACAGCAGCACACATTCTACATTAATATAAATCAAGCATCGGCTTATAACAAAGTTAACAAGACAGAAAATATAGATCTTAGATACAACTATTACAACATCAAACCACGGACACAACGTTGACTATCCATTAGCATAACATAAAGATTAGTACACTCTATGAAAATTCCTCATACTGTGACTTGGCATAAACTCATCAACAATAAGTTGATGATGAAGAAGTTTATGTCACTAACTTCAATTCCCTCTCGAAAGAGGAGACACAAGCATTTACCCAGACTATATTTGAAAGAAATATAATGTGCATGAATCCAACTTTGATGAGTCTGAGAGTTCCATATTGAAAGAGCAAACACTTTCAATGCTCATATATTCCACAAAAGCTATAATTGACTATAATACTGGCATGGATTCTAGATTCTAAGACCTACAAAAAATAGAACAAATGACTAAGAAAGTAGTTGTGGATGATTGTCCAATCTACAATGTCATCCCACTATAGTGGCCACTCATAAGCTTCATCGAGTCTTCCAACAAGCGTTTTTTTCATAGGAGAACCCACCAAAACCTAAGACGTACATATTGTAAATGCTCTCAATCTTGTTAAAAACACCGTTTTCATCATCTTGCATCAAGCGCTCGGTATCTCTTCTACTCAGAAAAACAAGAACATCCTCATTTTTGTCACTTTCGCCCCCAATTAGGCTTGACACACCTTTGAAAGAAGTTTAGGTCTTGATGAAAAACCCTATAGCCTCAAAAACCCATACATCCTTCCAATCAGCTTTAACCCTTTTGTAATGTAGAACGGTAGAAATTGACTAAAAGAAGCTTTTTTTTTTTTTTTTTTGGAATCAAATGCTTTTATTTACGAAACAAGGCGTAACATTAACATCACAGGTTAAAAGGGACTTTTTTCTTTTGTTTTTTTACACGAGTTGTCTAACCTTTTTAAGTTATGGTCTATTTAAGGGAAAGAAAGTACTATTTAATTTTGAAATAGAGGTTAACAATTTTAATAAAAAAATTATCCACAAGGTCTTAATTCAAAAACTTCATATTTCTAAGGACCTCAAATGTTAAATAGTGAAATATGGAATCAACATTTGTAAAAACTTATCTTTAAAAATAATAGTTTATGAATTTGGTTAGTTTATTAATAAAAAGTAATTTAACACTATTATAAAAATTTGGTTTTGTAGCGCCTCTTAAGGACTGCAAAATCCAATGTTAAAATTCTATTTTTTTTAAAAAAAAAAATTATTCATCTTCTGTGGCGCTTAAGAAAGTACCGTAAAATATGATTTTTTAAAATTGTTTTCATTTACTGTAGTATATTTTTAAAAAAATATTTATTCATATACTAAGCGCTAGAAAAGGTATTTTTTTTTCTTGTCCATTGAATTTTTTTTAAAAAATTAAATAGATATCAATTTTATATATAAATTTCTCCATCCACCAGATATACTTAACAAATTTGTATTAGACAATCAATAGCAAAATTGCAATACAATTAATTTTCAATGAGTATTAACTTAACAAACTTATACCACTGCAACTTCTCGATGATGTCAACCTATTCATATTCCATACTTTCTAAAATAAACAATACATCAAACAATTATGATTTCCCTAATCATATTCAACCAATTATCACAACACTTTCAAGTATAGCCAAATTAGAGAAAAATTAAAGCTAAATGAATCAACGTGCTTAATTAATAGTTCGGAACACATATGGATATCATTCTTCAATGACAATTCATTCACTCCGTTGTCGATGTACTTTAATTTTCACAATATGCGTTAGCATAATACTGAACAATAATCCACACAATTCATTAAAAAAAATATTAACTATTAGAACTCAATTAAATTTAAAAAAAAATATCAAGTGAAACATATACAACATACATTTTCAATAACAAAAATTTGATCGTGAGTAACAATATTCTTCATGAATCTCATAATGTAATATCCACAGTCAATGTTGTTTAATTGGTAAGGGCACTGCAAATATATGATTAGAGTTATATCAGCTTAAGAATGTAAATTATTTTTACCTTAATTTTCTTCTGGTTATAGCTATTGAAGGGGTCAACAACTTTAGAATAAAATAGAACTCAATGATTTTTTATTCTTTATCTTAAGATAAAATTGATAGTATAATGGCTTAAAAATAGAATTTCCTAGATCATAAACGCTCCTTTTAAATGATGATACCTAATAATTAAAACTATTAATTCAGCATATCTCATTAATTTACCCAGCCCATAAAATCATATTTGCTTACATATTATAACTAAAACAGAAAATAAAAGAGCTAAAAATTATAACTACCACATACGACATGCCACATAAAGGCAATTAATCCTAGCTCATTGATTTTATAGCATATATCATCAATCAATAATTTTTCATGCTCCAAATCAAACAAATATACAAAAGAAATTAAAAAAATTAAAATATTAAATACTAATAAAATTAAATTTGTAAGCAATTAAAATGTTAGTGGTAAGGAAAATTAAAATACCTAATTACAAGCTAACAAAGATTAATTCAGTTGGTAAAAATGTTGGCTCATAATCATAAGATTATGACTTCAAATCTTACCGAAAACCTGGAGACATATCTTGACCCTCATGAAACCTGATATCCCACCAACCTAAATTTTTATGAATCAAAAAACTGAATCCCAAGCTTGGATGAGCTGAAACTAACTATGATCTCAACAAGTGGAAGAGAAGTCAATATTAAAAAAGAGAACGAGAGAGTGGGCGTGGGGACAAGAAGGGGGTGGGGGAGAGAATCGAAGTTGGGAAGGAGACAGGTGAGGAAGACGGTGGGGTCGGAGGAAATAAGTGGGCACGAAGTGGGTGGGGACAGGTGGGGACGGCGGTGGGGTCGTCGGAGGAAATAAGTGGGCACGACGTGGGTGGGGACAGGTGGGCACGACGGTGGGGTGGGGGAGACAAGTGGGGACGGAGGGACGTGGGCTGAGAAGGGGTGAGGCAGGTGGGGACGGCGGTGAGAGTGGAATAAGACGACGAAGGAAGGGATGGAATGTCATAACTCATAACAATCCGAAACATTAATTAACTAGAAGGACATTTTTAGAATAAAATAATCAATACTTTACATACTTTTTGTGAATAATTAGATATTTTAAATCGTAAAATTCTGATTTTGAGAATGTGGAAGGACTGGTATGAAACTATGAATGAATGGAGATATGGATGGCACTCGCGGTGAAATAATACATCGGGAAATTTTGTTCTCTTGAAATCCACAACATTAATTTTGGCAAAGATGAGAGATGTATGATCACCTGCGTCATCAGTCAGAATCTGCAAATTTGCAGCAACTTTTCTTTTTCTTCACATGCACTACTCCATTCCTTTTTTCATATCATTGAATTCTTCTACTGAGATTTTCTCTCAGTGTTCAGCTGCTACCTGCCAGATTTTTGATCTTTTAACTCTTGTTTCATGAATTGTTAGAATCAGCATTATATTTTTTTGGCCTTTTTTTAACCTAAAATACTATTTTCCTAATTTTTTTTATAAGAGTCTGAAATTTTAACTGTTTTAATCTTTTTTATAACATCTCATTTGAGTTTATCCGAGCATTTAATGTGGTTTTATCATTTTTTTAATTAATTCTATTATCTCTCTCATCATCTTTTTCCTTATTACATTCTTTTTTATATTTACTCCCATAATTTCTCTATTTCTTTCAGTTAATTACCCCCTTGTAAATAAATACATACGTAAAAAACAAGTTCAATTCTAACATACTCGAGCTTGGTGGATGCCCCTCCTTCGAGCTCACGTTATGAGGAGTGAAAGCAATACGCTATGACCATCAAGCCATGGGTTTTGTAGCTTAATTAAAACATATTTATTATTTTTAACTGATTTCTAAAATCTTGTAATTTAGTTATAAACTTTTATAAAATGGATTAGAGGGAGTATAAACATTAAGAAATAATTACTAAAATGTTATATAATGAGAAATATTTACCAAAATGCTGCACTCAAAATTTTTAAGGGTATGTAGGAGTTTGAAATTATAAGAAACTCGTTTAAACTAAGGACCATTTTGCTTTTTATGTCACATCACGTTAATATATATGATATTTATTATTCTACTCTTTTTTATAAGTCACTTCCAATATATTTTGCATAGATCAAGAAAAATCATAAATTTCATTAACTCTACTATAAAATTCAACTTTAAACTTTACCCCTGTATATTTAGTATACATTATACCTATAAGAACAATATAAAAATAGTAATAAATGAAGATAATAAATGAAAAATAAAATTATTTATTCATATGAAAAATTTAATGAAGTGCCTTATAAATAAGATCAAAATATTTCTTCTTTCTCTACCATATAAATGCTTCCTCTGATCCTTATTGTAAGGTACTAACTAACCAATACAAGTATTTTTAATCATTTTTATAAGTCACTTGCTAGTTTTTAAGGAGCATTAATTTTTTTTTTCATTTATGCCCATATTTAATAAGGGTGGTGAGGGAGAGTAATAATTAATACTCCTTCCGGTTTTATTTATAAGAGATAGATAATTTAATTAAACGGTTTAAGAAATTGGTTAAAATTAATAAAAAATAATAAGCGTGTCTAAAATAAACTGTTGTTTTTCAAATATGCCCTTATTTATGAGGGGCAAATAAGAAAGTGAAATAGAGTCAATATATGTATCAATAATCTTTTAATTAATACAATATATATAATTAATGAGGGGCGAAAATGGATAAAACTCATTAAATATTTATACAACTCTTGTGAGGCTGATTTGGATTCTCTCATTTTCCCTTACTCTCATCTTTCCACCTTTTCTTTAATTTTGATCGTTGGATTAATATTTCAATCATGATTTACAGTATACGAGGTAAGTATGTGAGAGAAGTTTTGTCTTGACTTACGTGAAAAACACTTATTAAATAAGTTGTAGCTATCCCAAACAAGCTAAAATTAATGTTTTAGCTATTTTTATTAATTTGTGAGAATTGGTACTCCCTTCGATACTTTATATAAAAGCAAAAAATTTGAGTTAACTCAATCCTTTTTATAATAGCCTGACAAAAATTGTTTGAGCATTTGATGAGTTTTTTCTATTTTTACCCATCATTAATTATAGATATTTTATTAATTAAAATGTTAGTGATGCTTATATTTACTTTATTTATCTCTTACTTGCCCCTTATACATGATGACATATTTTTTTAAAAAAAGTTTATTTCAGATATACATATTATTTTTAATTAATTTTAATTATTTTCTTAAACAGCAGAATTCAGTTTTTAAGCTTTTATAAATATGACCGAAGAGAATAGTTGGTAACTTATAATCAACAGAAATGCCCATCTGTACCGAATGTAGCACTAAAGGTACATAGTTCTTTTTGATTTGTTATTTTATAGCATCTCAATCTTACTCTGTTTTCTTTTGTAAAAATTCAATTTTTAATATAAGATCTAGTTGATTTTTTTTAAAATAAATTAAGGAAGCTAAATAAGTTAATTAATTATATTTTATATTGTATATCATTTGATTATATATTAGTTTATAAGTTAGATAAATTAGTTTGGTATAAAAAAGATATATAAAAATATATCAAAGTAATTTATTTAGCTTCTTTAACCACTTTAAAAATTCAACTCTTTCTTATATGACCTCAAATCCTAAATCTAAGACTCAATTGACTTTTTTTTAGAAATTAAGAAAGCTAAATAAGTTACTTAATTATATCATATGTTATGCATAATTAGCTTATATATCAGCTTATAAGTTAGAAAAATTAGTTTGGTGAAAAAATATAAATATAAATAGGGAAAAAGACAGAAAAATACTATCAAAATTGGTAAAAGAAAAATAAGTATTTTGAATTTTAATAATTCTAAAGGAACTGATTTGAAATTTTGAAATGTTGCAAAATTTGAGAAATTACCTAATTAACTACCCTTATTTTTTTAAATAAAAAATCATCAACTCTCTTAACAACAGTCGGAGCTCTAACGTTGGTGTCTAGAGGCGGCCGCTGTCACCGAAGCTCCGGTGACCTTGCTGATTACCGATCACCAGAGCTCCGATGAATATTATAAATAACTCAAGTATCTATAATAATAATTTTAGTATTTTTATTAATAATTCAAATATCTATATTAATAACTTTAATATAAAAAATTAAAAAAAGATATTAACTACCGAAGCTTCGATGAAAGTTATTATAAAATAAAGTAATGACCTCTTCTTAAACCTTCTCAAACCCAACTTTTCTGCAATCCTCCACCAGCCAAAAAAAATAGTAATAAGAAATAATAATATATTCAAAAGCCCACATTGACCGAACAAACTTCACATAAAAAATGGATCTGTATTTTTTTTGATAGAAAATGAAAAACTACAAGAAAACACTTCAGGGATTAACCTCCTGAGTCAAACAACATTCTCAACTCCTTCTCATCAGTAAGTAAAAAACTCCTAATACTATCAGGAGGTGAATCAATGATATGGATGTCCATCGTCATTCTCTGCGCTTCCCTAGCCATAGCATCAGCCACCGTGTTAACTTCTCTATTACACCATAATAGTTCCACTTCCCATTGTCTATTCAACAAAGAACAAACCTCCTCGAAAAGTTGAAAATCAGGATGTTCTTGAGGCACCGTATTTTGAATCAGCTCCATGACTTCTGTAGAATCACACTCAAGTAAGATTCGTCTGTATCCTCTATCCCAAGCAATTTTAAGTCCCCACAAAACACCCCAAGCTTCAGCTGATACCACTGTCCCTTGCCCGATTTGGTACATAAACCCCTGCAAGAACTTTCCATTATGATATCTTAATACACCTCCACAAGTGCACAATCCAGAGTTCTCATTCCTTGATCCATCAGTATTAATTTTCATCCATCCAGGCGGTGGAGGTTTCCAATGTGGATTACTCCTCTCCTCATGTTGATTTTGGAGCAGGTTCATATTGCCCCATGATAAGCAAGCACGAGTACGGGCTAAAATGTTAGTATTACTCCAAGTAACATTATTAAAGCAACGCTCATTTCTAGCCAACCATATATGCATGCAAATGATTGTAAACCAAAGGTGAAACTTGAATCCCTGTATTGTATCCTTTCGTCTCAGACACCATGCAAGCCATTCCTTCCTGTCCCATATGTTGAAAAACAGCTCATGCCATTCAGGAGGCAGAAAACCCTTCCAGAGATCAGAAATCATCAGACAGTCTCGTAGGACATGGAAAATCAAATCATGTGAAATGTTGCATATTCCAAAATTTCCTGTTAGATGTCTGCCATTTTGGAACCGTATCAAATTTGTCATTAGACGGCCATGAAAACATAACCATAAGAACGTACGATACCTCTGAGGGACTTTTAATTTCCAGACGTGTCTCCACCGGTATCTATCATGATGCCGTGGGTTACCTATTAAGTGTTTATAAGCAGAACTAAGGGAGAAATTTCCATCAGAAGACCATCTCTATGCCGGAAAATCATGACCATGTAAAAGAGGAATATTAACTTGTCTGATAGCTGCATAAACATGCCCTGGTAGAAGATGCTCAAACTTACTTACATCCCACTGTCCCGAGGGGGTAATGCAATCAGCTACTCTCCATTCAATAATGTCTCTAGACAAAGGCCGGATTATCAACCTCTCCAGCTTATCCAAATGTGGTACCCACACGTCCTTCCAGAAGTAAATGCTCAAGCCGTTATTAACTCTCCATGATATATTATCTTTGACTTTCTCCCAGCTATTCCGGATACCTCTCCACGTATTAGACTCACATCTGCGCTTCTCAACTTTAGGAATAATATCACTGCCAGCTTTATACTTTTCTCGTAGAAACTTGACCCAGAGCAAGTCATGTCTATTAATCATACCCCATCCAAGCTTCATCATGAAAGCTTTATTCTGATCGCGAGCTTTCCTAAGACCCAGACCACCATCTTCCTTATGTTTACAAACTGAATCCCAGGATACTAGGTAAGGTTTTTTGTTGGTTGAGCTACTCCCCCAGATGAAATTATGACATCGTTTGTCAATTTCTTCACAAGTACTCAAAGGAAGAGGAACAGTCTGCATAGCATAAGAAGGCATAGCTGATAATACAGAAGACACAAGAGTATGCCTAGCCGCCATTGATAACATGTTGGACTTCCAATTAGCCAGACGGACATCCATCTTATTCAGGAGGAAGTTATACGTTGTCTTAGAGCTCCGTTCATGTAATATAGGCATTCCCAAATATTTACCAAGATTCGACGTCGGAATAAAGTTCAAAAAGTCGCTGATTTCCTTACACCTGTTATGATTCACATTCTTTGAGAAATAAATTCTTGATTTTCCGGCATTCACTTTCTGACCTGAAATATCACAGAAATCATCCAAGATGGCCTTCACCACCCCCGCTTGATCAAGGTCTGCCTCTGCAAACAAAATGAGGTCATCAGCAAAAAAATAAATGAGAGACAGGAGTACCTTTTTTAGAGAGCCTAAATGGTTGCCAGTCCCTATCTTCAACTGCAGTCTGAATGAGATGCCCCAGTCTTTCCATCATGATAACAAATAAATAAGGCGATATAGGATCACCTTGACGAACTCCACGAGAAGGGCAAAATATTTTTGAAGCCACACCACTCCAAAGCAATTGCATTTGGGGCGTCGTCATACAAGCTTGGATGACTTTAAGGATATAGTCAGGGATATTAAGTTCTCTTAAACAAGCGGTGATAAAACTCCATCTAACACGATCATACGCCTTCTCCAGATCAATCTTTATGGCCATGAAACCCTTTTTCCTCTTTAAAGACTTCATAGAGTGGATAATCTCCTGAACTAATATGATATTGTCCGTACTTTGACGTCCTTTCACAAAACTGCATTGATTTGGGGCTATCACTAAAGGCATGACACCCTTAAATCTATTAGTTATAACTTTAGTGACAATCTTGTACACAACATTGTACAAACTTATAGGACGAAAATCACGAAACGTCTCAGGATGTTCCACCTTTGGTATAAGAACAATTTGAGTTCCATTAATTTGTCGAATAAGCGTAGGATCATTGAAATTTTTTTTCACTAAATCAAGCACAGACGTTCCCACCATTTCCCATTGACTCTGGTAAAAAAGAGGATTGAATCCGTCCGGTCCTGGCGCTTTCAGAGGCCCTATATCAAACAAAGCACTTTTGATCTCTTTATCTTCAACAGATTTCCCCAAAATACGCAGATTCACATCATCAATTCTGGGATAAGTACACCAAAAAACCAAGGATCCAGTATACGTATTAGTCTCCATATATAGATCTTCAAAATACTTGCTTCCCATTCTCATAATTTCCGTTGCATCATAAGTCCACTCCCCAGATTCAAGCTTCAAAGCTTCTATTTTATTCCTTCTCCGTCTCCCATTAGCCAGAGTATGGAAGTATTTACTTTCATATAAGAAATATTACCAAATACCTCCTTATTCCATAACCTCAAATCCTCAGTAAATTGTTTAACAGATCCGCACTAATCATCTTTTACCTCCCATCTTGTCTGTACAAAGCTCTTGAAGTCTTCGTACATAACCCAGGGGGCAAAAAATCTAAAAGGTCTCCGTTTCTTTTCAGAAAAGACATGAGAATTAGTATTCACCAGAACCGGACAATGATCAGATTTAAATTTAGGTAGGTGCGTAACAGTGGCATTAGGATATTTAGTAAACCAACATTTATCTACCAAAGCTCTATCAATTCTGCTATGACTATTAGCATTGCCCCAAGTAAATTGGGGACCATTAAAACCAATGTCAAGAAGCTCACTACCCACAAGTCAATTCCAGAATAGCCTATCAATGCCCGAATTATCCCTGTTATTTTTACTCCAACGTTCTTGGGGACATGAAGTAGCATTAAAATCTCCAATCACTACCCAACCTCCAATAACCAATTGTTGAATACCCTCAAGAATATGCCACAACCGGCGTCTATTAATCATATTAGGGTGCCCATAAACCACAGTCAGCGACCACTCATCACTTTTACCTTTATTCACTATACCATGAATAAATTGATCACCTGATCCAATCACAGAAAAATTCAAAGTAGAATCCCAGAATAACCATATACCTCCACTGAAGCCTTGAGTTTCAACCACATGCATATGCTTCCATCCCAGTTTCCTAGCAATGAGATTAGTTTTAATCCCCGGCCGTCTTGGTTCAAGCAGAGCAAAGAAATTAACACCATGTCTGGCAACTATATCATCAAGTAACCTGTGAAAAGAGGCACCACCGGCACCCCGAGTATTCCAAGTCATAATAATCATAAAATTAATAAAATAAATAAAAAGCAAAAGGAATAAGCACAACCAAACCAGGAATTATTGAGACATATGTCCCTGTTGCTCATCCCCGACACCGCTCATCTCCACGTCATCAACATCTCCAGAAGAATTCATTTGATTAACAAAATTCTCCCCTCCATCTGTGCCTGGATCAAGAGGATTTGATGCTTCTAATCTGATAGTGGAAGGAATGGGATCTGTATAATTATTTTTAAAGACTAACCCCCCCTCCGCATTAGCATTACGTGACAACCCTACTCTTCGAGACAAACTGTGAGGATTCAACATAGAAGAGTCTACTTGAGTCTTAGCTTGCTGAATTTTCGAATCCCTACTCAAAAGTCCTTGGGATGTTCCCACTTCAATCCCTTTCTTCTTAGTTACCTGGATCCCATGTATTTTATTCAACTTGTTTAAATGCCTAGCATTATTCACAGAATCAGAATTCCTCTCCTTTAATCCTACATTTAAAAAATCCGATCCACTAGTAGCCTTTGATTTCCCTTTTGATTCCCGTACTTTCTCTCCTTGCTTAAAATTGACATGGCTCTTCCCCTGATTTATACTAACATCGTTGTCTCCATCATTCATTCCTATATTTTCAGTATTAAGAGCTTCAAAACGTGATCCTCCTGTCATAGTTCGAGAATGAACATCACGCCTAGGCTCACGGCCAGAATTGCTATTACCTACGTTCGAAATCCGTTGCCCCCTTTTCCGACGTGGTGCGACCATCCATTCTCCATATATTCCATCCTTCGTCTCAGAGCATACTGGCGGTTGTGTTTCATCTACATGGACTAACTGATTCTCCATGCCTGACAACTTTGATGTGCTTATTGATTGATTCTTAGTACAATGTTCCATGTCATGGCCATACCGTCCGCATGAGAAACAAATCATGTGTAAACCCTCCTAAACAATATTCTTCTCTTTCCCATTGATCATCAAGGACGGGAGTAAGGGTGCACTCAAATCAACTTCAACGCATATTCGAGCAAAACGACCTTTAGTTTGGCTAAGAGTGTTTGTATCAACTTTCAAAATCCGTCCAATCTGGTTTTCCACTACATATAAAATACCCTTATCATAAAAATCCACAGGGAATTTAGGAATTCTTACCCATGCTGCTATTTTGGAGACCTCACTAGCATCAGGATCGAATTTTGACTTCCATGGTTGTACTGCGAGATAATGATCCATGTATACCCAAGGTCCACCTGTTAACGCGAAATCATAGTCCTCCTCATTGCTCAAGCGTACCAGGAAATATCCAGATCCTATCTCAATAGTTTCGACCTCCCCTCTACGTCCCCACAGTTGTTGTAGTTTTCGACCCAGTTGATCCTCGCGCACCATCCTTCCAAGGAGTCTAACGAATAGCGAAGTCACCCATTTCCGTGCTAACTTCTTTTTGAACTCTGGAGATACAATAATGTTTGGTCCTTTTTGTGTCATCTCCACTTCAATTCTCGACTTCCATCCATCTCCTCTCCACCACTCCTCATCTTCATCTGAAGCTTGATTTAATGTCTGATTTTCAATACATGCTTCCTTGTATGATCGTCTAGTCTCCTCCGGTATAGTAGTTTTTTCTCTAACAGGATCATCACTCATCCAGTCTTCAACTCTTGGGGTTAAAGATTGTTTATGTGTGAACTCTTCATTATCATCACGAACTTTCTTCCTACCACGTTCCAAAGTATCAATCTCCTTAATCTTTTTTTCAGGATTCACTCTCTCACGACTGCGTTCTCTTTCTTGTTCACTCATCTTCAGCAGCCTCAAGCCTTCCTGCCAGAGGCTTTGGCCAAAGACCCATCAAAACTTACAGCTCCACAGAAGAACCAGTATTACAGGAATTTCTCTTCAGCAACGTACAACAGAAAAATAAGTAAATGAAACCGCTAACTCAACGGCAAAAAAACTGCCGAGAGCAGCAAATCTGTCCGAGCTTATGGGAGCAACAGTAGCAAATCAGAGAATTTTCCAGCGAAGGACAGATCGGATAGTAAAGAACATAGCAGATCTGCAGAGATAGAAGTTCACCGGCGAAGAAACACAGCTTCCGGTCGCGCAGTGAGCTCTCACCAGCAACACCCAGACCAGCTGCACAGTGATGACGCTGACGATGAAGAAGCTACCGACCACAGCGTCCACTTAGACTGATCGGACCGTGAAGAAAGCAGATCTGCAGAGACAGAAGTTCACCGGAGAAGAAACACAGTTTCCGGCCGCGCAGTAAATGGATCTGTATTTACTCAGTGGCCAAATTCTCAATGTCCCTCAGCCGCGTGAATTTCTAGCCATCCAGATCAATCTAACATTTTATAGTGTGCCACGTCATCATCCTTTTTAAAATTTAAAAAATCTGAACCATTTTTACATAATTTTTGGATTAAGTTAGGTTAAAGTATTTTTTCAGGTATGTCCAATATCCTAAAATAATTTATGGTGTGTCCAACACCTTGAAGTATTTTTTTAGGTATGTCTAATATCCTAAAATAATTTATGGTGAGTCTAGTACCCTAAAGTATTTTTGCAGGTAAATCTACTGCACCTTAAAGTAATTTGTGATGTGTTCAGCATTATACTGTTAATTTAAAAGATTTTGTGGGAGTTAACATGAAAAAAATTATTGCTCTAATCCTAAATATAAGACATAATTAAATTTTTTGGGGATATTAAGAAATATAATTAAATTATTTTAAAATATTTATATTTATCATTTTTTCTCTAAATTAATTTGTCTGACTTATAAACTTATATCTAATTTAATCATACACAACATACGATATGGTTAAATAATTTATTTAGCTTCTATAATCTTCTAAAAAAATCAACTACATATATTTAAGATTGGAGGAAGTGATATTTATTTTAAAATTATCTAAAAATGGTTCATATTCTAAAATTTTTCTAGTTTTAAAAAGCATGTTGGTGTGTCACACTATAAGATGTTAGATTAATCAGGATGGCTGAAAATTTACACCGTTGAGGGATGCTGAGAATTTGGCCGCTGAGGAAATCCGGATCGATAAAAAAACAAGTAATATCAATATCTCGCTCTGTGAAGACAACGAATGTGAACCACAAGAAAAAGGATGGAAGGAGAGGAAAGAGAATGTTAGGCTTTTTCAGAGTAGAAAAAGTGAACTGCTTCATAGAGTAAATGCAGAGAAATACTCCTCTAGTGTTTTTTTTACAAGCAACCTATTTTTAAGGGAATGAAAATTTTAGTCACCCTCCTAGTAACACATTAATTTCAATCAACCTCTAAAATTTTTTGAAACTTCACTATATCCAATGGTCAAAATAAAATTAATTTTTGTGGGTGAAAAGATAACTATGTTCTTATTTTATTTATCTTGTAAATTGTCTTATTTATCTTGTAAATACCTATATTTGTCTTATAAAATAATAAATATATAAAAAATGTTGTATTTTTTCTTTAAATATGCTCCTATTTATGAAAAGAGCATAGGAGAAAGAATAAATAAAAAATATGAGAGAGAATGAATAATAAATGATTAAATGAAGGAGAATTAGTAGTCAGTGAGGGACAATTAATATAAAAATATATATTTAATACGGGGTAGAAAAATAAAAAGTAGTTTAAATTTTGAGATACAAGAAAAAATTATTTATATTAGAGATCAGCCTTAAAAAAAATTACTTATAAAAAGAATAGAAGGGAGTACTTATAAATAATATGTTGAAAAATAGGATCAGAGAAATACGTCTTAAACTCTAAAATGTGGTTATCAATAATTCAATATGGATACTTGTAGAAAAGAAAATCAATAACGTCTTAAAAAAGAAACCATGTTTGATATATAAAGAAGATTGATAAGAAATTGAGATTGCAAAGCTAACAAGAAGGATATAGCAAACTAGTAACCTTTTACCATTTCTGGTATATTAATACTATTGCTTGTGCAGCAATATTTGATAGTGGATTAATTTGTTGCCATATATCACCACTTGTGTAATCATATTTATTGGTGGCATGCACTTCATGTGGTAGAGGTTCTTTATGTGCTGTCATACTCCATACTCAGATTTTCCCTTTTAAATTGGAAAAGTTATTGCTTAACCGCCTGATTATTGTGTTTTTGTTATGAACAAAAGTTTAAAAGGAAAAATATTATTTTAAAAGACTAGCTTATTATGAGAAATAACCCATTAAATTTATAAATCTAAATTTTTTTATGAAATCTCCTCATGTAGGATTCATAACATTTCTACTATTTATAGACTTAAATATTGATGATTTATAACTTAAATACTAAGGTTCATTAAAAAAATATTACATTTATTCGATCAAAACAGAAAATAAGTCAAAAGATAACAAAATTTTCTTCAAATATTTAAATGCACTCTCTCCTGCCTTAATTATATGGCAAAGTTAAAAGGGAAAATTTTATTAAAAGCCTTTTCAAATATCTAAATCCTAAATTAGACTTTTAAATTTAATAAATCATAAATCAGGTCACATGACTCAAATTGGGATTTAAAAATTTAGTCAATTTACATTTACACCACTAAGTTATTAAAAAAAAAAACTCTCAAACACAGGGATCCTTTTTTTATAAGAATGAAATCTAAGAATTGAGAGAAAATAAATGTAAGCAAGTTAAGTGATTCCACTATCAGCTAACATAGAGTACATTCACAAGATAGAATCTGAAGCCCTGGTGCCGGCGAAAGAGCCTTCTTTGCAAGGGAATGCACAAACCCATTATTTTCTCGACTAATATTTGCATTCCCTTTTCCGTTGAACCATATTTTGCAATTCTAGGATAAGATTATAGTTTTCATGCAGGTCAAAATTCACAAGGTTACTGAGTCCAATCACCTCTAATGAATAAAGAAGAGTTTCACATTCCGAAAGCCTCCATCCCAAACCCTACAGAGACTAATGATACAACCCCATAACTTGGCCACCAAGCTGTTTCCGTATTCATAAAGTAGGCACATGCATAAAGTAGGCACATGAACGACTTTAAGATTGATCCATTCCTTAGACCAACCCTACTATAAAAGATAGTGGCACCCCTCTTATAACATTTTTTTTAAAGTAGCGCTAAAGATAGTTTTTTTAAAAAAATATTTAGAAGCTGTTACGCTTACTATTATAAGCATTATAACTAGTGTTAAGCTTCTATGACACTTGCCTAAATAAGTGCCACACAAGCCTTTATTTTTGAAAAAAAAAGTACCAGCCATGGCGCTTGTCTAGCATTATTTTTTTTTAAAAAAGTAAGTAACTTGTATGATGCTTCCCAGGTAAATATCCAAGGCCTTGTACTAATAAGGACTTGGAAGACGTTTGTTTGTGAAGCACCTTCCACCTAAATATGTGTGACCTTGAAGCACCATTAAAAAAAAAAAGCCATTGCTTCCCTTTCATTTTTTTAAAAAGTTAGATTAAGGGAAGCTTTGGCACTTATAATATAAGTGTCATTGCTTCTTTTACATTTAAAAAAAATTTAGACATTTTTTTTAAAATTTAAATCAAAAGGGTCTTGGAAAGCGCTTTACAATAAAGCACCTTCTAAGGCCCTTTATATTAATTTTTTTTAAAAAAAATGTTTGAATTTTTTTTTTAAATGTAAAGGAAGCAATGACGCTTGCAAAAGATTTTCTTAATATGATTTATTTTTTTTAAATGAAAGGAAAGTAATGACTTATTTTTTTTTAAATAGGGAAGCATTGGTGCTTGATGTGCAAGGTCATAGCTTCCTCTCAGCAAGCGCCATACAAGGTGCTATAAATATTATTCAACCCTCACCATTATCATCTCCTTGCATACCCTTTAGCTCTCCATTTTCTAGAACTCCATTGATCTACCACTTTTCCTTATCCATTGTCCCCACTTCCTTCTCTCTTTGACGGCGGCAAGTAGAAGCTTTCTTAGTCCCCCCCACTTTTGCTTTCTCTTGTCTCCTCTTTATGCACATTTCTTCAACATTTGGTCATCACTTCCGTTGTAGTACAAAGCTTCCTCTCCCATGTGTTTTTTTTCTTGTCTCAGCCTCCTACAGAAGCTTCCTAGCTTGTAAGTGTTTTTTTCAACATTTGGTACGTTTTCTTCTTTTTTTAAAATCTGTTATGAATTTTATATGTGTGCTCATAATTTTTTTTCCAGGTATTTATTTGAAGTTTCAACTCTGTCTTCTTAAACTTTTTATATATTGTAACTTTTTAAATTTTTGAGCTTAAAAATATAATAATACTAGTTTAATCCTCTGCAGAAGTAACATGTTTGGTCATACAATTAGCTAATATTTAGGTATGTAGGTTGTTTCTTGCCTATTCTTGTTTTATTTATTCACTTAAAATTAGTTATACATTACAATTGTTATAATTAAATATATTTTGTAGTGATTTTATGAATTAGTTATTTGTTTTGAGTTATTTCATTTTGTTGTGGATTGTATTGTAAATTGTTGTGGATTTGGACTGTAAATACATAGGATTTCATTAGAAAAAGAAAATAATTACAAAAAATTATTAAAAAAAAAAGACTTCATGGAGGTGATCCTTGGAAGTGCCATAGGAGGTGACACCTTTCCTATGGCGCTTCTCATAGGAAGCTATTTTAAAAAAAATATATAAAATAAGTTATGATATTTTCATAGATTTAAAAAACGTTATAACTATTTTTAATAACGCTGGAAACTATGTTACTTCTTAAGAGTTATAATATTCTTTAAAATAAGCGTCACATATTATATTTTTTGTAGTCGTGGAACCACTCCTCCGAAACTAGTCTCCTGAATGTTATTCCTTGAAAGTCTCTTCCTTTTACGACTTATTGAAGCCAAGTGATAAATTTTGAAAGCACTGTACCCAGTGAAGCACATTCTAAGAATTGCTAGATTTCTTATTTGGGGGTTTGCTTTCACATCGTGATTGGGACTGCCGTGATCCTAACTCGAGTTGGGAATGACAGTGTTGGTGTTGTTCCAAAAATCGATAATCCTGAGTGAATCAGAGATCCCAATAGAACTTGAAGAAGAGAAGAGATGGATGGAGAATGAGAGGAAGATAAAAAAAAAAACGAAGATGAGAAGAGGACATATGGGTAAACTCACCTAATCCTAAAATTATGAATTGGGTTTTTTTACTTTATTTATAATATGTTAAATTTAGAAGCCTAATTTAATATTTTGATATTTTAAAAGGCTTTTAATGGGATTTTCCCAAGTTAAAACATCATACTTAGTTCAAATTATATGAAAAAGATGTTGAAGCTAGTGTTTAATTTATTGCATGAAGTTATTGGCATGAATTAATTTCAATGAAGGATAACATTAGAAAAAAACATATATATATATTTTCAAGTTTAACAACACCAATTACCACTCTGTAAGAAACTAAGAATCATAAATTAAGTAGTTTACTTTATAATTAACACAAATAATGCTACTTCAAACCACCACCACCACTACTGCAGAAGCACATTTTGCGCACAAACCAATTTAGACGGCTTAGATTGATTTTGGATAGTTAATTTAATTTTTATATTTTAAATAAATTTATTTTAATATGTGTAAGATTTAAAATAAAAATCATGTTATAACTATCACTTTTAAAATATAATAAATTTATCATTTAAGAAATCACATATTACAAATTTTATATTTAGACCTTTCATATTATATTATACGGTGTCTAAATCTCATCACAGGGATAAGCACTCAGTGATCATCACTGTGGTGACTGATGAGCACTGAGAACCCCACCACCACGGTTCTTCTTCAGCTCAGCTGCTTCTCCTTCGTCCTCCTCCTCCTCCTCCATTAACACACATCAGTCTGTACTGTGCAGCATTATTTCATGGGTCAGAGGGGGCCACAGCTATATTATTGGGAATCAGTTATGTGCCTTAATATTGTGCCATGATCTGATCGAGATGGCCTCGAATGGCGGTAGTAGAACATGAAAGGGATGGCCTGGGATGTGATTCTCTGCTTCTCTGACTCTTCTGCCATTGCTGCACCATCTTCCTCCTCCTACCATTGCCACATATTCCTCCACGCCAGCGTCTTCCTCGGGTACTCCTTTATTTTCCTTCAACCTATATCCTTCAATTCTTACATATTACAGTACCTCTCTGCAAATATTTAACTATACAAACTGTATGTAATATATATACTATAGACTAGTATAAAAACCACGCTAGAGTTTTTCAAAATATACTTACCACTAAACAGTGAGTTTTGTTAGCCAAAGCTATTTGGTGTTGTGCCGATGGACCAAAACTAGATCACATAGTGGGCAGATTAATATTTGATAGCCACCTTCTTCAACATGACTTTGGAAAGACATCCTGATTACAAAGTCTTTATTCGGATTAGTTATTTACTTGGATACATGGAAATATAAATGGTCAGCTAATGATTTGAGGGGATAGAAATTGAATCTCAAATATATAAAGGAGTTGAAGTTGTGTAACATATACATTTTAATTTTTTTAAAAAATTATATAAGTTTTTAAAATAGAGGAGAAATATTTATAATTTAGATAAAATACATACATGGCTGGTCTGGGTATTTTACTCTCTTCAGTAATGTTATGAAAAGCATGGTCGTGTTGAAGAAAGAATTCCTAGAAAAGAAAATCCAAAAATGTATTAATTAATAATCAAATTAGTATTTTATACTCCCTCCGATCCTATTTACAATTAACTTTCTCTCTCATGGGGCTGGTCCCTTTATAAGAAACTTTCACTTTGTGTCTGAAAATGTAAGCTCATTTTTTCTATTTTACCTTTATTAAATACATATTATTTATAATTAATTATCACATAAGAGTAATATTCAGGAGAGGGAGAGAGAAAGAGCTCACTAGTTAATGAAATCAATAAAGCATTGGGAAAATATATTTTACTATCTCTAATACTTTTTATATATTTTCTCTCTGTTTTCATAAATAAGGGCATATATAAAAAAACATGACATTTTTGACAAACTTATTACTTTTAACTATCAATTCATTTTGCGCAATCAAAGAGAAAATTGCTTATAAATAGAACCGAAGGGAGTAAAATATAAAATCTAGTATAAAAATAATCTATGTGTCTTACTATAAGAACTAGATAATAAATTTATGGATGTTAATAAAATTAGTTATGCTAATTGTTTGTGACAAATGTGTATTGATTTTCTTAAAATATCATTTTTAATTGTGCACATTGAAACTACCTTTGATATAAACATCTTAATATATGTAATCAAGAGGATATTTTGAAAAAAAAATTATAAATTTAAAAAATAAAATAGATTTATATGTTATATTTGATTATAAAATAAATCTCTTATCCAACTTTTATATTTAGGCTCGAAGGTGTGAGATTGTTATAATTGGTGTATCAAACTTTTAGAAGACAACTAAAGTACATAAAAAGGGTGAGGTAAAAAATATTAATGAACTTTTTTTTAATGTATGCTTGACACTACAAACCTTTATTGGGCGTAAAAATACACATTTTTTGAACGAAACAAAAATGCTACACCTATTGACCTAAATGGACGTCTATTACTGTTAAATTTGTGGGCCTACCAAGTGCTACGTGTCACTCTTAAAAATACATGGAGTCCCATATTCTGTCATCTCCTTCAACTGTCTCTCTTTCTTCTCTCTCTGTCATGATTTTCGTTTTCCTTTTCCAGATTTTCAGCTTAACAAACAGGCCCTAAGTGAGCCCTCCCTCCCACCCTCACTCCCTCCCTCTCTGTTAATCTACTTTTATTATCAGGTCCTGACTAGGGGTGAAAACAGGTCAGGTCAGGTTAGATTTGTGCCTTAACAGGCCTGGCCTATTAAGGCACTATATGGCCTGAGCCTGGCTTGTGGCCTGTAACATGCATATTTTCAGGGCTGAGCCTGGCCTATATACAGGCCTGTCCTGGCCTGTGGCCTGTGGCCTGTTAAAGAAGCTTAATTTTTTTTTAAAAGGCTAACAAGCCATAAGCCAAAAACTAGTCTATTTTAAATAGGCAAAAAAAGGCTCAATTACATAAATTAATTATCCAAAATACATCATAAAATGTGAAATCAAATACAATATAATAATTTTCAATACAAATTCTCCAATTTTCACATCAAATCTTCAATATGATTTCTTCTTCTCCTTCGAAGACCTTGAAAAAAAATTAATAAAATATATAGTATTAGAGCATAACACAGTTTAACAAATAATATATATAAGAAATCACATTATTTTAACAACGGAAAATTTATACCTTTTGTTTCTTCTTTAAACCGTACTTGTTGCGAAGCCTTTCATTCGACTTTAATTCATTTTTAACAAAAAAAAAATTATTACACTAATATTTATTTTTTTTTACAAAAAAAAACCTTAACAGGCCAAGGCCAGCCTGACAGGCCTAACAAGCCTGTCAGTAGGCCTTGGCCTAGCCTTTTAATGCAAACAAGTTTTTTATATGGCCCTTGCCCTGACCTATTAGCTTGACAGGCCAGACCGAAAACAGGCCAAACCGCAGGCCTCTGACAGACCGCCTGGCCTGTTTCTACCCCTACCTTGACCCTTGCTTTTGGTTCACGATGGGATTTAGCCATTCAGCCACCAAAAAACAGCTTAAGAAGGATTAATGAAAAATATCCTTACAGCTTGAGGATAGAGAGAGTTGATGGGATGAGAGAACATGCTACTCAATGTCTTGTTAAGTGTAACACGTGGCACTTGATAGGACCTACAAATTTAAAAGTAATGAATGAATGTCCAAAATGAGTTAATAATCAAGGTTGTATTTTTGCTCCGTTTAAAAAAGTGCAAGTGTTTTTTTTTTCCTAAAAAAGTTTATAGTATCATATGCACAATTAAGACACGTTTATGGATTTTTTGCATTTTGACCCCCAAAAAACACCAAATATTTTATAAAAAAAGTTTGTTAAATCAAACAACATAAAAAATAGCTCTTAGTTTCAAACGAACAAGGATTTGATTTGATTTGATTTGATTTTTAACAGGCACTCATGAAAAAAGAATTACTTTTGATACTTAGTTTTAAATTATATTGTTAAGTTTTATCGTTTTCTTTGGAAATATTTTATTAGCTTTTAATAGCTTCTGAAATTATCTTTTTAGTTTTGAAAGATGTTTCCTAAAATGGTTAATTATAAATCAATTTTGTCGTTAAACAGATTCAGTTATTTTTTAATTATATAATTATTTTTTGTTTAAATGAATAAAGTAAATATATATTCTATTTTATTTCAAATTTTAATTCTATTTTTGTTTTAAAATATTTAAAAAAAATAAGGTACTCATAATTTTGACAGTATATATAATTATATTAATAAAGGGAATATATTTGGAAAATTTGCTGAAAGATCTTCCATTGCAAAATTTATTGTCCAAAAATACCTGAAATTTGTATGGAAGGCATTTGCATATAGTTGAAGATGTTGAACAACTGCTTATAAGGATTAGTTTCTTCAGTATCTTTTAGCAACAAGTTTTGCAACAAGAAATTTTATAGCAATTTTTTAAATATATTTTCCACAATAATAATTCTCATTTGACTGTTGTATGCTAAGCTCAATTTCCACTAAAATAAGGATACAAACGTTAAAGTTTAAGTTCTTGTTAAAATAATATAATATTAGTTCATCAATTTAGCACTTGCAATTTCTTAACTTTATAGACAATGAACGGATAAAGAAAGAAAATAGGATAAAAAATAATTTAATTAATGCCAACATACACGTATATGCTTAATATTTTTTAATATGCCAACTAATTTAATTGACCCTGACTTTATTCCACCGCATATATATGATCAATGTTGATTACCACATTTATCTGGGAAAAAAAATTCAAAGTTACTCCATATTGGTAGAACAGTCTAGAAGATATATTATATATTTATATAAACTACTAATCATTTTCTTTTTTCTTTTCCTTTTCCCCCTTTTTAGTTTGTAAGTAACAAACTTCCAATATCAAAAGAGACATTATCATTATTAAATGAATGAAATTGTAAATTTTCTCTTGTAATCTTAGATTGAAGGATTTTTATTTACTCTTTTAATCACTTTGAACAAATTAAAGACGAATTTCCTCAAACAGACCCATAAGTTTAGATATAAAATATATAATTCTTAGGAAAAGAATATTGACTAAAGAGTAAAGACCATCTTAAAGTTAATGAATCATATCATTTCCCGTACCAATCAAATACGGTGCTCGACGACAGTTTCCAATATCATCATTAGTCCAACGAGGTCCAGAGACACGTTTAATTGAATCAATCAATTAATTTGTTTTAATTACATATAGACTGTGACTAGCTTCAAGGAAAGATGGGTTACATGAGTAGGAGTAGTAAATTATTTCAAAATTTTTAAAAGAAAAAACATCTCGAAGAAGTGAACAACATTGAAATATTACTATTTGCCAGTTTTAAATTATAAATAAAAGTACTATAAAAGATATATTGGATGTATAAAAATAACCCACATTTCTTTCTTTTTGCTACAAGTAAATGAATCCTTTTTTAGTTATTGGCTAATTAAAGCTGTAGTCAGAACCAAACTTGGAAAAAAATTACCAATAAGCTAGTTGATAAATTTAATACGTAATTTTCAAAAATAAGAATAATGATCCATAAAACGTAAAGGAGCACTTTTTTCCCAGTTGTCATATTAATTGTTAGATATAAAAGAACATTTTAGTGATTATTAGTCCAATACTATTAACTTATATATCCAACCAATACTTTTTTGGCCCAAAAGAAGCCAATAATATTTTTTTTCAAGAGCATAATTTAGATTTTTTATTTTTACTAATCATGAAGTTTAAGTATATGACCAAGTTAATTACTCTAGACAGAAATATTCTAGAACAAAAAAAAAAAGTGATCGCAAAATAGAGTTTTTATAATTAAGATTTATTATATCTTTATATATAGATATTGAAAATCTACGACCATAAAAAAAGATCAGAAGTCATAAAAGAATCCAATTGTATAATCTCCTTGTAGTGGTCATCACCAAGCAATGAACACCTAATCTAAAATGTACAGATTAGGTCTGGACGACTCAGATTTAGTTTTTTTTAAATTCTAATTTTCAAAAAAAAAAAAGTTTTATGGGTACAAAATCTAAAATAAATACCATATCTTAATTGTAAGTTTTTTCTTAAAAAACGATTTTTTTATTTGAAAAGAATCAATTAAAAATTTCAAGTCTAGACCATTAAAATTATATTTGAATGATACCCAATGAGCAACAAGCACTGGTCTCCTCCTCGTGGTCCGAGTATGATTAGTTTCTACTTTATTCGGTTTTTACACAACCTGGTTTCTATAAAAACGCTCTTTCTTGTAAGAAACCGCTTTAATACCATAGCAAAAGGGTGATATCAGAAATTGGAAACTCGATCTCTCCAATATTCCTACCTTCATCTTCTTCATCAACCCACAATCTCTCAATCACTTCTTTTAGTTTTATTCTTTTACACACACACACAAACACATTAGATAAACCCAAGACATCAAGTAAGTATTTATATACTTTCCAGCTTCTTGCTTCTCTCTTTTTGCAGGTGGATTCTAGAAACACTATTTCTCTGTAATTTTAATGTAGATACAGTTTTCCCTTTCTTTTCTTTTCTCTGGGCATTCTTAACCAAACAGCCACAGCACATGAGGTTTATTCTCAATATATATTCATTCAAATTCATATAGTTTTGTTCTTTTACATATAATACACACACACAACCCAATACATCAAGTATATTGAATATTGATGGTATTGATGATGTTTTTATTTTTGGAAATATTTCTTTTTCAGGAACAAGAAAAGAAATGGAAGGGAATATAGGGATGTGGAGGAGCACAAGCAAGTCAGGTCGGATAACAGAAGAAGGTGGCAGCCACGGATCTCGCCGGACTTCAAATTCCGACGAGGACGAGGAGGCTCTGAGATGGGCGGTGATAGAGAAGTTACCAACCTATGACAGGTTAAGAACAAGCATATTGCAGAATTTTGTGGAACAACAAGGACAACCTCATGGTGGATCCAAGGAATTTGATGTTCGAAAACTGAATACGAACGAGAGACAACAAATCATTGACAAGATCTTCAAGGTCGCCGAGGAAGATAATGAAAAGTTTCTGAGAAAGTTCAGAGCCAGAATTGATCGGTGAGTATGAGTAGTAGTTTAGGACACCACAGTTACCTATTTGGGATGTTACGTGGTTTTCTCAAAGACTACAGAGATTTTTTTTATTTAATTTGCTAGTAACAACCATTTAAAAAAAATCATACTAGAGATACTATATCATTATATATATTACCTAAGTATAGTATTAATATTAATTATAAGATAAAAATATTACTCTATATTTAATACTCTGGACCATATCGTAATTAAGATGCGTTTGGCTTCATACAGTCATTATTTATTTTCTTTTTATTTACAAATTTACAAGGACTAGTCATTACAGATATGTAGAAAAATAGAAAAAAGAAAGAGATCCATATAGGCGTATTTGAATTGATGATAATGATATGATATGCTTTTCCTTAATGAGAATATAAGTGTCAAATATTCAAGCCTTACTATATGTGTCAATATTTTTCACTTGTGATTATTGTTTCTTGTTGCATGATGCTGTTGCCACACGTCCCACGTGCGCCCACACACACACTATCAGTTACTCCCTTCAGTCTTATTTATAAATAATTTTCTTCTTAATTACGTAAAACGAACTTATAGTTAAAAACAATAAATGTGTCAAAAATGCCATATTTTTTTTCTATATATGCCCCTATTTATGAAAACAGAGATATAATGTATAAAAAATATAAGAAATAGTAAAATATGTTTTCCCAATGCTTTGTTGACTTCATTCACCTAGTGAGTTCTCTCTCTCTCTCTCCTGAATATAACTCTTGGTGTGTGTGATTATTAATTATAAATAATATGTATTTAATGAGGGTAAAATAAAAAAAATGAGCTTACATTTTCAGACACAAAATAAAAGTTATTTATAAAAGAGACTAGCCTCATAAGAGAAAAAATTACTTATAAATAAGACTGGATGGAGTATTAAATGACTTTTCTTCTTGGACACGAATCCTCTACTTTGAAAAGATCCATGCGGTGCTGAAAATTTAGTTGTAAAAGAAGGGCTCTAAGATCTTTTTTTTAATATTTTAAAGTCATTTTCAATTTTTCATATTAATTTTTTTTTTGTTGAATTGTGTCCTACAACCATTTTTTTTCAATTTTCAATTTTATATTATCCACTAACAGTTTCTTTCCCCAAATATTGACAACGAGAGACTTGAGAAGCACACCTTTCAAAGTGAATTTTTAAAATGGAAAAAAAAAAGAAAAGAAAAGAAAACATGGGGATAGATTCTCTCGTGGTTTTTGCCTAGAAGAGAAACTAAAGCCGAAAAAGATGAAGGTGGAACAATAAGCCCATTATCTGTGGACAAGCATGTCCAATATAATATTATACTCCTAAAAAATCTAATATGATACTGTTACCTTTTCTCTTTAATATAAGACCTCATCCCAAGTATAGCTTACGTTACAAACTGGTTTTATATTAAAAAGTAGTACACTAAACGAATAAGGTCTTATAAGGACAGAAGGTAGTATTTCGTTGATGTCTTCTTTTAATATGCTAGGTGCGCTATGGAGAATGACATTATGAGATATATATTTATCCCAACCTTTAAGTAATTGTCCTGGGTTCAGTTCTTTCTTATGAAAAAACTAATTTTTTAAAGTATGAATTAAATAATTTTTTACAGGTAAAAGAAAAACTAAATAATTTTTTTGTTTATTTTTTTTAACTCCACTTAAAGATAATGTTTAAACCTTGTGAATGGTAGAAATAAAACATTGATAAAGTTACATTCAATTTGGCTTGACACTAGGTATAATTTGATAGTCCTAAATTTCGTATAATTATATAAAAACATATCTTTAGGATTAAAAAATTCCTTATGACATATGAGAGCAGTTCATGGTAAGACCATGTTTGTTAAAGCCATTGGAAGACCAATGTGTTGTCAAACATGTCCTTAAGAGGGCTAACTTAAATTAAGGATGCCCAATTTTTCCAAGTTTGATAATCTTTGTTTGTACACTTCAATACTTGAACATGGGAGCTGATTCTCTCATTTTTATCTCTCTTCCTCTCCCTTTTATTTATTTATATATTTATTTTGTGTTTTGATTGACTTGCAACCTCCAAATTAATATTTGAGATGATGATATAATGATAAAATTGCAGGGTTGGAATCACACTTCCAACAGTGGAAGTGAGGTTTGAGAATTTGACAATTGAGGCAAATGCCTACGTTGGCAAAAGAGCTTTACCAACACTCCCAAATGTTGCCTTAAACACCATTGAATCTGCTTTTGCTTTATGCGGCATTAACACAGCTCAGCGACGAAAAATCACCATCCTTAATGATGTCTCCGGCATCATCAAACCATCCAGGCACGTTATATATCCTATGCATATGTTATCTTGTTCTTATTATGATTGAGTTATTCTAAGTCAAAGTTCAGGAATTGAATGGATAATTGAGATACAATTCAATTAACATGAGGTTTGATACTTGGGATGGCCCTTGTACAGGATGACTCTGTTGTTAGGTCCTCCTTCTTCAGGGAAGACAACCCTTTTGTTGGCATTGGCTCAGAAATTAGAACATGGTTTAAAGGTGGATTTTCTTTTTCCTTGTCTCTGTTCTTTCTTAATTGCCTCATTTTTTCTGTAGAAAGTTATCATTAAAATGATCATAATTATTATTTTTATGATATTTGAAATGTAAGGTAAAAGGAGAGATCACCTACAACGGCTACAAGTTCAATGAGTTTATTCCTAGGAAGACATCGGCCTACGTAAGTCAATACGATGAGCATATTGCAGAAATGACTGTCAGAGAAACTCTGGAGTTCTCATCAAGATGCCAAGGGGTTGGATCTAGATATGGTAATTTCATCAACATTAACAGATAACAGTTATATCCTTATATGAAATCAAATAAATCAATTAACAATTTTTTTCCACACTAATCCCGTTATATATATATAGATCTATTAACTGAGCTTATTAGAAGAGAAAAGGAAGCGGGCATATACCCAGAGGCAGAACTTGATCTCTTCATGAAAGTAATTTATTTAACTACCTTGCCAATTAATTATCTATTTCAAATTACTAAAGGGAAAAATCAGTGAAAAGTCCATGTTCGAGAATTTTACTGAACAAAAGGATATGAATTCGAGTCCCGGTTAGCTTCCAGCATCCGATGTACAAAAACAAAGTAGATTCTCCTGGCCAATAAAATTTCAAACACAGACTATTCACTGATATTCTCGGCACTAAACTCTGTAATAATCATCTCATTGTTTTAAATGAATCCTTAGGCTTCTGCTGTCCCAGAAGCAAAAAGCAGCCTCATGACTGACTACACTCTCAAAGTAAGAGATTTCTTCTCATAATTTTAACATCTGTAATTAACGTAAACCATTTCATAGTTAATGAAATAAGTACTTGTTTGCATGGCACGCATATGAAATTAGATATTGGGGTTGGACATATGCAAAGACACGATTGTGGGAGATTCTATGCGACGAGGAATATCTGGAGGACAAAGGAAGCGGTTGACGACAGGGGAGATGATAGTGGGGCCCACAAAGACACTTTTCATGGACGAGATATCGACAGGTTTGGACAGCTCCACAACATACCAGATAGTGAAATGCTTGCAACAGATATGTCACCTCACAGAAGCCACCATCTTCATGTCCCTCCTGCAACCTGCTCCCGAAACCTTTGACCTCTTCGACGATGTCGTCCTTCTGTCAGAGGGCCACATTGTCTACCAAGGCCCTCGTGATCTCATCCTCCCATTCTTCGAATATTGTGGCTTCCGTTGCCCTGAACGAAAGGGAACCGCTGATTTCTTACTAGAGGTAAAGAGTTAGATAATAAATTTTCGGATATTAATAAAATTAGTTATTTACAAATAGTGTATGCTAGTTTTTAAAGTCCCCTTCTAATTATTCACATGGGAAACTGTTACTTGATGAAAAACTTCTTAATATATATGTAATCAATAGAGAGTTTGCAAAAAAGTTATAAACTTGGAAGATAGAAAAGTTTGATATCTTATGTTTAGGACCAAAGTACACTAATCTAATAGCGCTTGCATCTAGTAACAGTGAGAGTAATATACATATATTGTCTTTTCTTGGTTCTCTTTACAAATCACCTAGAAGTATAGGTACATGTCCTGTTGTCTATATTGATACTACTCGATCGAGATAATATATATATATTTATATTTACATTTTGAAAGGTTAATTCAAGAAAAGACCAGGAACAATATTGGACAGACAAAAGCAAGCAATGCAGATACGTGACAGTTACAGAGTTTGTGAACAAATTCAAGGAATTTCATGTCGGGGTTGAGCTGAAGAAAGATCTTTTTGAGCCATTCGACAAGTCAAAGGGGCACAAAGCAGCTTTGGTTTTCCAGAATCATTCAGTGAGGAAAATGCAACTTCTAAGAGCTTGTTTTGACAAGGAATGGTTACTCATAAGAAGAAACTCCTTTGTCTACATATTCAGATCATGTCAAATGGTGTTTCTTTCTGTTACAACCGCAACGGTATTCTTTAGGACAACGATGCACCAGAGTAATGAGAATGATGGGGCGGTCTACGTCGGTGCCCTTTTGTTCTCTGTGCTCAACATGATGTTCAGTGGTTTTACAGAGCTTGGCCTTATCATGCAAAGGCTTCCTGTGTTTTACAAGCAACGAGATATGCTTTTCCATCCTGTTTGGACTTACACTCTCCCCAATTTTCTGCTTGCAGTCCCTCGCATGGTGTTAGAGACCATTATTTGGGTGTCTATTACTTACTACACTATTGGTTTTGCTCCAGAAGTTAGCAGGTACTCTTCTAGTTTTTAATGTAATACATATTTATTTAATTTGATTAGATTAAAGAAATTAGTTAAGTTAGTTAATATAAAATTTTATTTCTAAAACACCCTAATATCATCTTTCTTAATTCCCTTCATCTTTCTCTTATTTGATTATTGTTGAAAAAGCATTAATGTTGGTAATTTTGGAAAAGATTAATAAATATAGGTAATATGTTTTATATTTAGAAGTTAAAATCAAGATTAATTTCTCAGTTAAGTGTTATATTAAAAACCAGAAGAATAATTCTTATTGATCTCTATTCTTCAGAGCTTGCTTCTATCTTATCATGTCTTTCATATGTTTGTGTTATGTCTCATTCCCATGTTCAAGCAAGTGCAGGTAAGTCCTATACTAGGAAAGATAAAACTTTTGGTCCTCAAACTTAGTCCTAAATAAGGACTGAGTTGATTTGAGCTAAAATTTAGAGACTAAGTTGATAATTGAAAGAAAGTTTAGGAACAATATTGCATGTAATACCTTATTCTCATAGCCCTAGTGAGTGCAAATGAGTAGTAAAATCATTCGTGAGATCAGGATTCGAATCCGGATTACTCAACTCTTGAAAATGTTCACAAATCCCCAATCTCAACTTAAGAGTTGAACCTAGGGTTGAGAGGGTTTTTTAGAGGGTAAAAAAAATTTCAATTATTCCCATGAGATTTCACTACGTCACTAACCTTCAACGGCTCTTAATCTCATTACATCAGAGTATGCGAGTGATTCTTTTGCCTTTTTAATGAAATTCAAGCTATTCTCTGCTCATACTACATTCATTCGTTCATATACATGAAACATATAATTACACATAACCACCACACTTTTACATCAAATACAAATAGTAGTGCCTTGCACTATGATTTTTGCTTCACCTTCTTATCTCCTTCGATGCATATCTCCCTGCACTCTTCACCTGTCTAAATGGTTGGTTGGAATGAATGCGATTGGAGGAATCTCAGTAGCAAATAATACCACTATGCATGCCAGATATATATGAATGCATGACATGCTTGACTATGCTATTTCATGCCAACATATTGACATGCTGCATGCTCGATGTTATGACATACATATGGTCATTGCACAAATATAACAGATCTTCAACCAATCATACATGTTCCACACAAATAGGAAAAGCAGTCACATAATCAATGCAAGACATACATATCACATACATACAGAAAATGTAAGTTCACTATCTGTAGAACTCTATGTCCTCTTTTGATATCTTAATCTTCCAATCATTGCTTCTTCTCTGTTACTTCATGGCCCTATGTAACTAATCACATTATTAGAGTCATGATTCAAAGCTCTATTTGACTCTCTTGAAGTCTACTTTCAGTAAAATCATTACTCTTTCAGTAACCATACCCACAAGTTCAGATTTCATGATTACTCTTCATTGTCCTAAGACAGCTTTCAGAATCATGTACAAATGTAAAAAATCATAAATAATTCTACAAAACTCCAATTGGATTGATTCTAAAGCCTAAATTAATATATTTCAATTTAAATTTAAGGAAAAATAATTAGGTTTTCCTAATATAGACAAATTATTCCCAGAATTTTGTTGAAGACCACTGTTCCAGATTTGGTTCCAGAAACAAGGCCAAATTTAAAAATTCACCATTAATTATAGGAAATTATAAATGGAGTGGTTCTAAATTCTATGTAAATATATTTCATTTTAGTCTTACATCAAAATACCAAATTTCAGCTATCACAACCACAACATTCCTAGAATTTTTCCAAACTCAACCTGTCCATATTACATTCCAGAAACAAGGTACAAGTTCAAAAATTCATTTATAAATCCAAAAAAATCAAATTGAGGTGATTATAAGTCATAATTTACCCTTATTAAGTCTAATTTAATGGAAAAATATGCATATAAGCTAAATGCACTCACACAATTACAGAGTTCAATTCGTTTGAACACTGCTCTAGAAGTTCCCAGATTCACATGATCAGAGTTTAAAAAATCATAACTCCTAGCATACTTGTCCAATTAACCATTGTGACCTATCAAATTAAAGATCTATGTCTCTAATTTAATTATGAAATTTTTCATTGTTATTTGACAACATTAAACCACTCAAAACACATTACAAAGACACTGCCTCCAGAAGACAGATTTCACAACGTGCACCCTTTAACTTCTAAAACTTCCAAATTCATATACAAGTATCCATAATTCATGAACACTTGCATACCTACACAATTTTGCCTCCTAAATCTAATAGAAGTATCAAAATCATCAAATTCCAAGTACATCACCACGTCACACACAGAACCTCAATTTAGGGTTCTCAGAAAAATTATATTGTTTTCTTGTTTTCTTTGGCTTATTCACTTCCTTTCTACTTTTAATCAAATGATTAACTATTTAGACATCGTTTAGCCATTGAAAACACCCTTTAAAATAGACATGAACAGTATTCAACTTCCTCTATACTCATCCAAATGACAAACCAATGGTTAAAAAGGAAGCTTACGATTACCTCTACCCGTTTCCGTAAACGGTTCGGAATTCCGACAGCATTCTAGCCGGTGAGATAGCGCCAACCACCTCCAAACGAGAATCCAAAACCATAGAAATGAAGCTCGTGATGAGTAGAAGAATGTTCGTGAATGGCACTTTGCGAGAAGACGTCGATTCGGCAATGTTTCGGCAGTTCAAAGTTTCTCTCTCCTCTCCCTCCATTTTCGCCCAGCTTCATTCTCTCTCTTCTTTCTGATTTTTCTGCATGAAAAATGGCTGAGGAACGAAAAAGATGATGGTTTAATTGATGATTAAATAACTTTTCCACGTGTCACAAGCTCATTGGCCCAAAAATCAAATTTTCGCACGTAATACATAATTTGGAAAAATTTTAATTAAACTTTAAAAATTCATATCTAATTGTACAAATGTTTAATTGGAGTGGTTACAAAGGCTATGCGACCTTCATTGAGTCTAGTTTTAAGCAAAAATATAAAATTTGGCCAATTGGAAGCTCACTCTTCCTAGAATTTTAATCTTTGGATGCTGCCACAGAAAATAGCCAATTTCGCTAGGCTAACTTCAAAAATTCATTTCTCTTTGTGTACAGCTTCAATTGATTTATATGACCTATCAAATTAAATCTTGATAAGTCTACTTTCATTATGAAAAGTTTTCTAATTTTTAAACATCATTTGCCCCTTAAAATCTTCCATACAAACACGACTGTCACATTAAAAATTTCACCAATAGCAACAATACTTTGTATTCCACTTCAATATGTTGTGTGTGACTTCGAATCACGTTGTTTTGTTATTCCCTGAGCTCTTTAGCTTACCAATATAATTATTTTTAATATCCAAGGATATAAAGGAATTTTAGGAAATAATACCATACCTTATGATGACATTTACTAAACAGGGGGTCAAGTAATCCACTTAATCCAAACTAAATCTCAAGCTTTTAATCCCAAAATTCAGGATATTACATTGCATGCATAAATACTTTTTTAATATTATCATCCGGTATCCCATTTGATGTTTGTGGGTGTCCCTCCCAACACAAGTGATACATGCATAAAGATACTTAGTGGAATAATTGAGCATATTGAGCTTGAATCCATTTTCAGGTTCCTTAAGCAAATATTGTTGCTATTTCTTACTCAAATAATGGCAGCTGGGTTGTACAAGACAATTGCTGCAGTGTGTAGGTCGGTGATTATTGCTAATACGGGGGGAGCCCTCATGGTTCTTTCCATTTTCCTACTTGCTGGTTTCCTGATTCCCAGAAGTGAGTGAGAAATACATAATCAAAATTGTTAGAACTTGGATTTAAAGGGATATTACATCCGATTCTTTATATAAAACCTAATTAATTATTTTATTTGGGGAGATTAAAGAAGCTAAATAAATTATTTATTTATAGTATATGATCTTTTTGAAATACTTATGTGTATAATTAAATTATATATATCAGTTTATAAGTCAAACAAATTAGTTTGGAGAAAAATGATAAATATAAATATTTTAAATAATTTATTTAAATTCCTTAATCTCCAAAAATTAAACAATTAGGTCTTATATTAAGAATTAGAGTCTGTACTTATGAGCTATTTAATGAATTTTCTGATAGACTCACATCAATGCTTATTATTGGTAATAGATGATATTCCAAGTATGTGGTCGTGGTCTTTGTGGATTTCACCAATGGCATATTCCTATACTGGTCTTGTTTTGAATGAAATGTCTGCACCAAGGTGGATGAAGAAAAGGGTAAGAAAGTAGCACTGTCTTCTATTAGAAAAGGAGGATTTTGAACACCTGGGCTTCAAATTTTTGAGTTGAGCTTTCTTTCCTTTTGTGCAGTCTTCAGATGGTTCAACTTCATTAGGCCTCGCTATATTAAAAGTCAATGGTATATTCCCTGAAGCGAAATGGTATTGGATATGTGCAGCAGCTATTGTGGGACTAGCTGTTGTGTACCATGTTCTCTTCACACTTTCACTTATGTACCTAAACCGTAAGTATCTCATATTTTGATCAAATCCTTTTAGTTAGTTATTTTAATTCCTCATTGAGTATGTAAAGAGTAATTAATTTCTCTTATCTTGTTTGATGCACTAGCTCTTGGAGGAAAACAAGCAACTATAACTGAAGAGGAAGCAAGTGAAGTGGAGACTGATACAAACAAAAGAAAAGAGTCAACCGCTGGAGTTGGCCTCAACAGAGGAATGGCTTTGCCTTTCACACCACTTGCAATGTCTTTTGATAGTGTTAACTACTATGTGGACATGCCAAATGTAAGAGTCCTATCTTATTTTTGGACTTAGCTATATTGTTAGACTTTTTTTTTTTGCACGCAATATTGTTAGATATTTATTATACTACCTCCGCTCCTTAGAGCTGCTTAACTAATTTGAGTTTATTAAGAAATGATATGGATTAGTTAATTATAACAAATGTGACATGATTTTCTTAAAATAACTATGTGAAACATTAGATTATGTATCAATTTATAAGTTAAGTAAATTAGTTTGGGGAAAATGATAAATATAGGAGATAAAATGGATTAAGATCTATATATTTAGGACCAAGTTCAACATCAATTAGCTCTTATATTAAGGATAGGAGGAAGTAACATAAAATGGTAGAAAACATAAATGAATACTTCAACTTTTTTTTGAAGTTATAACTATGAATGGAGGGTTCAGAATCTTAGTGTAATGGTAAGGTTGTTACATGTGACTTGGAGGTTACATGGGTAAATTTTGGAAACAGTCTCTCCACTTGTGGTGTAAGACTACATACATCTATCTCTCCCCATCTGGTGGGAGCCTTTATAACTATGAAGGAAATTAAATGAAGTTAACTTTGATAGGAAATGAAAGAGCAAGGAGTGACGGAAGATAGGCTGCAACTACTAAAGGACGTGACTGGAGCTTTTAGACCTGGTGTTCTGACTGCTTTGATGGGAGTCAGTGGAGCAGGAAAGACAACCTTAATGGATGTTTTAGCTGGAAGGAAGACCGGTGGCTACATCGAGGGCGATATCAGAATCTCCGGGTTCCTTAAGAAGCAAGAAACCTTCGCAAGAATTTCTGGTTACTGCGAACAAACTGATATCCACTCACCTCAAGTAACTGTTTATGAATCTTTGATTTTCTCGGCTTTTCTCCGCTTATCTAAAGAAGTTAGTCAGAAAGAAAAGCAGGCAAGTGTCAAGCATGTGATTTTCTTTTGATTGGTTACTTAATAAACGTACCTTTTTAGAGCATGAAACTAATTTAAGTGTTGTGTTATCTTGTAAGGTATTTGTGGAAGAAGTAATGGGTTTAGTGGAGCTGAACAATCTTAGGGATGCTATAGTAGGGATTCCAGGCGTTACAGGATTGTCAACAGAGCAAAGAAAGAGGCTGACAATTGCGGTTGAGCTTGTTGCTAATCCTTCAATCATTTTTATGGATGAGCCCACTTCGGGTCTAGATGCAAGAGCAGCTGCCATCGTAATGAGAACCGTGAGAAATACGGTTGACACTGGAAGAACAGTTGTTTGCACAATTCACCAACCTAGTATTGATATCTTTGAAGCCTTTGATGAGGTACTTAAGAAAACTCACATTTTTTCCGATTCTTAATGTAACACCTATTTACCCGATTTGATTTGATTAAAAAAGTTAGTTAAGTTAGTTAATATGATTTTTTCTAAAAGACTCTAATCATCTTCTTTAATTCACTCCTCCATCTCTCTCTCTTACTTGATTATTATTGAATGATCATCAATAGGAGTAAATTAGAAAAAAAAATGATAAATATAAAAAACAGATCTTACATTAAAGATCAAGATAAACTCTCTAATTAGATCCTACATTAAAAAACGTAGGGAATAATAATTTGTGTGACTCAATTTGTTTCTGTTTCCTTATATATATTTTATATACCTTGTATTGAATTGTTTCTTTTTTGCACTAGCTCTTGCTGATGAAGAGAGGAGGGCAAGTGATATATTCAGGACCACTAGGTCGTCATTCTCAAAGAATCATAGAATTTTTTGAGGTATTTCAACATATTCATACGCATTTTCTTTAACTAAGACAAAAATCAAACATTTGATTTTATGTTCCTTTCAATTGTCACAGGAAATTGAAGGAGTCCCAAAAATCAGGGATAAGCAAAATCCAGCCGCGTGGTTGCTAGAAGTAACTTCCATTGCAGCAGAAGTTCGACTTGGAATCGATTTTGCTGAACACTACAAGGCATCGTCTTTGTACCAGTAAGTTCACAAACAACTAGAAAATATATAAGTGGTAATTAATTTCTCAGCTGACATAAATATATGTATGGTTATGAGTAGGAGAAACAAGGAACTTGCGCAGGAGGTAAGTAAACCACCAGAAGGGGCAAATGATCTTTGCTTTGAGAGTCAGTATGCAGAATCAACATGGGGTCAATTCAAATACTGTTTGTGGAGGAATTGGTGGAGTTACTGGAGGAGTCCGGCTCACAACCTTGTCAGATTCTTCTTCACTTTGATAACCGCCTTACTCATGGGGACAATATTTTGGCAGTTCGGAAAAAGAAGGTGAAAATGTTAACTAGATTGAATATAGAGAGATAACAACTAGATAACGAAGAAGAAACAAAATTCATTAATATCTCCAACAGGAAGTATTAGTAACTTCAATTCAATAGTAAGTATTAGTCTTCCAGATCAACAAGCTCATACAACAATTAATAACTAATCAACCTTTTGGGGACATCCAATAAAATTGAAACGAAGGATGCCTTGTAAGAATTCGAATATCTCTCCTCTTGACATGCTTTAAAATAGTGAGGTGTGATAGGTTTTAAAGCAGATAATATCAAGAGTGAGGAGTTAGAATGTTACAATGAACAAACCCAAAATTACGGGGACTTATGAGGAAAGAGCCTATATTAATCTCCTTCTTTTGGGTAGGATCTAACGATCCTACATAATAGAGCCTACCTTAGCTAACTGATTACACACTAACATCTCCAATACTAAGTACTAGTAACTTCAATTCAACAGAATTATTTGGAGGATTTCATTCATCTCTATTTGATTATTTCTTCTAGGAAAAGCTGGAATGACCTCAGAGTCGTTATAGGAGCCATGTTTGCTGCTGTCCAATTTGTTGGAGTAAACAACTGTGCAACAATCCAACCGGTAGTAGGCGTTGATAGGATAGTATTTTATCGAGAAAAGGCAGCTGGAATGTACTCAGGCTTGCCTTATGCCATTGCGCAGGTTCGATAAGAGTCATAAAAAGTAACTTTACATAGAGAGTTTATATTTAAAAGAAAAAAAAACAGAGAAAAAGATAGGCCTTGTTATAATGAATGATTGTACTGTTTCATGAATTTTTTGCAGGTTGTGATTGAAATACCTTGTGTACTTCTTCAATGTACATATTACTCGATCCTTGTGTATTCTATGATTGGATTTGAATGGACTGCACCGAAGTTCTTATGGTTCTACTTCATATGCTTCTTCTCCTTCTTATACTTCACATATTTTGGGATGATGTCTGTAGCAATCACTCCCACCACCCAACTTGCAACAATTTTCACAGGATCATTCTATGGACTCTTCAATCTCTTTTCTGGTTTCATGATCCCAAGACGAGTGAGTATTAGTACCCTTTCCATTTGATTTTATAGTTTTGGTCCTTATACTTTGATTTAGCACAATTCAATCCCTATACTTTGATTCCATATAACTTAATCCCTAAAGTTTTGAGTCGGTTGTAATTCAATTTTTGAATTTTGACTCACTATATCTTAGTACATATAGGTCTAACTATTTTATAATTTAATCCATGTGTTTTAAAAAATAAAAAAATGTACACAATAAATGCCATGGACTAAATTATAAAATGATTAAACATATAGGAACTTAGTTGTAGTGAGTCAAAGTTCATAGATTGGGTTATAACCAACTCAAAATTATTGGAACTGAGTTGCACCGAGTTATATTGTGGGGACTGAGCACAATCAAGTTAAAACTATAAGGGCTAAAACATATTGATAACATTACATTTTTTACTATGTTTTGTACATGTTTACTGACTATATATATATATATATATATGTATGTATGTATGTATGTATTTCAGAGGATTCCTAAATGGTGGTCTTGGTATTGCTGGATTTGCCCAGTGTCATGGACAATTTACGGATTGATTGTGTCACAGTATGGAGATTTAGAGGACAGGATTGAAGTTCCTGGGGTGGAGAATGGTCAACCGATCAAAGAGTTTATTTTAAGCTATTTTGGGTATGATCCAAACTTCATGGGACCAATTGCTGCAGTTTTAGTTGGCTTCACTGTCTTCTATGCTTTCATGTTTGCTTTTGGCATTCAGTTACTAAACTTCCAGACCAGGTAGATCAACAACATCATCAAAGTCATTCAGAGAACAATGTTTGGAAAGAAATTCTGCTTGTGTATGAAGTGGCTTGTCTAATGTTTATAATAAATAAGTTTGGTGCACATTTCATTTGTCATGTTTCATGTATATAACAGCAAGAATTGTCACTTGCCTAAGTTTGTGCTTGTTATAAGAGAGTGTCTGTGAGTTTCATGGCATATGTTAGCAAAATTACTGTTTCCTTTTCTTTGCCTTTTTAGTTTTACTATTATACAGTTTTACTTTCAACTTCATTATGCATCTTAAGGTGATAGTACAACAACAACAACAACAACAACAACAACAACAACAAAGCCTTAATCTCACTAGGTGGGGTCGGCTACATGGATCACACAGCGCCACTGTGCTCTGTCAAAAACCATAGATTTTGATATATTATTAATTTTTTTGTTTGATTTTCCAAAAATACCCTTGGCTATTATATATATATATATATAAAATAAATAAAATCATGTAATATAATTTTGGATATTTATTAATATAATTATATTTATATTTATTTAATTTTTATAATTATTAAATTATAATTTTATATTTACAATATATTTTATTAAACATTATACATAATGTTTTAAAAAATTAAATAAAAGGGTAAAATTGTCTAAATTAAAATATTTTCCCTCCCCTCCCCTCCCGAACCAAACAAGGTAACATTAAAATCCCTCCCCTCCCATAACTCTAAACGAGGTAATATAAAAATCATTCCCCTCCCCTCCCCTCCGTCGAACCAAACAGAAACTAAATAAAATGCTCCCTCCATTTCTTATGTTGTTTTTTTAAATCATTTTTAGTTTATACGTCATTTTAGAAATTAAAAAAAATTAATATACCAATTATTATTTTTTAATTATACACTTATTTTTTATTGGGTACACAATTATCAATCAAAGAAAACAAAATCTATGCACTTAATAAGAATTGGTTAAGAAAGTAAGAAAAAGAATAACACATTGATTCCATTTTTTAATCTATATGCAAGAAAATCAAACCATGGATAAAAGGAAACTAAGAGAGTTGTTAGAGATCCGAAGCATAATTAGTAACTATCTTGGTCTTATTATAATTAACTATGAATCTTTGTATACTTAGCTTGTGCTTTAAAAATTAAAATTTAGTATTGAGACCTAAATAAATTGTTTTTTTTAAATTAAAGTTTAGTATCTAAGACCTAAACAGTTAAATTGATTACTTGACTTTAAACAAGTAGGGACAACTAAAGTCAAATTAATTATGTTGGTTTACTCAAAGTTATTGTTTTTCATCTTAGGCACTAGAGACAATCACACACTAAATTAATATGTGACTCATCTTAATTATTTAACAATATATCAGCTTAACATATATAATGATATAAAAATTAAAATATACTTAAAAGCTTCATATCAAAATTCAATCTCCCTAAGCAATATACCAAATTTATAATTTCTTTTGTTCAAACTAGCTTTAATTTATTGATTGCATATATCAAGAGAATTTAATTATATCAAATGGTAGTTCTAATGTAAATTATTAAAGAAGATATTTTAGGAAAATCAGCATATTATTTTTAACAAATTATTAAATTAATTAATTTTTTAATATCTACACATTAGTTATTTAGTGGTTATATTTAGTATAGGAATAGGATGGAGTTTTTTTTAAACCAAAAAAAAAATTCATGATAAGTTGCATAAGTAAAATAATTATTTATTTTTACCACTTATATTTTAAATAATTTGTTGGCTTGTAATGTGTAATACCTTATTTTCTAAAGCCTTTAGATTAGTTTAAATATATAATGGTTTTAAATTTGAGACCAAAATAATTTAAAGTCCCAATTTAAGAATAATTTAATCTTATATTTGTATAGGATTTTCAAAAACTTTTTAAAATAAATATGTATGGTCTAAATTTTAATTTGTAAATTCATTATCTTTATCAGTTTCAAAATCATTTACAGATCATTTTCTATCCATAGCTCGCGTCGTGATGGTTAACTTATTGGTTTCTGGATACCAATACGTTATCGAAAGTCTAGCGTACGGATTACAACGTATACAGTCTGCATCGCGAGTACTAGTACTACTATCGCTACTACAACTACTTATAAATATTTTACAGTCATCCAAAATAAAATGATAACCAAACAGTTCATAATTTATTTGCCTCTTCTTCGTCCGTCTATATTACCTTCTTGCCCTTAAAGCTGGACGCCTTTGCTGTATATCATTTGTTTAAAAAGGGGCGAGATTCAAAAGAATCTCAGTAGTACACAGATCACTCATATAATATGCAAATACTAAGCATGTAAAACAAATCATCAAACAGCACAACTTACAGAAATGCGCCACATAAAAGGGCCTAACCGGTCCCTTATCACAGACTCACAGCGCTTGAGATTCACAATCTGGCTGCCCAGGGCCTCTGCCCCATACAAGGTACAGTCACGGGCTTTCTGCCTCAAACCTACCTGGCTTAAGACGCCCCCAGGTAACTCCCGGTGTAACTTGTACTTACGGGTCTTACCGCCTATGGACTATCTGTCCCACACATATACAGATGATATGGTACACATACATGGCATCACATATGATATAAGAGATAAGGTACTACCTGACTGTCTTTCCAAATTTGGTTCCTGTTCTCAGTCTCTTAGGCATCCCGGGCAAATATCAAATCCTATAATTTATAATTTACGGACGGGCGAATTATTACTTATTCCAAAATAATTTAAGACACTTTGGTAGGTTATTATTATAGCTAATACCTTAAATCCAATAGGTATTTAATGGACTCATACCAACTCTAAGTATTTAATTTGACCCTTAGAGTCCCAATTATTTCAAAAATACCCTTACTTTTTTTTTTCACTATTACTCAATTCTGTCAGAATTTTCAATAATCTTTGAAAATTCATATCTTGGCCTAGAAATATCCAATTAAGGTGGTTCCAAATTCTATGTGTCACTTATGAAGTCTAAAAAAATACGTTTAACTACCACCTATCCATGAATAATTCCCAGTTTTAAATTTTTCTCGCACTGCCAGAAAATCTTTCCAGTTTCAATAGCTTAACTTCTAAAATTCATAACTAAATATCTAGAACTCCAAATGGGATGGTTCAAAATCCTATATGTTTCTCTTTAAGTATAGTTTTAGGAAAAAATATTACCATTTAGATATTATAGTCAAAAAATTTCCATAATTTCTTCAAACCCCATCTGTACCAGAAAACGTTCCAGATTCATCATCTAACTTTAAAAATTCATATCTCACTATTTATAAACCCAAATGATACATATTATATATCAAATTAAAGCTTAAGATGTCTAATTTCCTTCTGGAAACTTTCATAATTTTCGGACTAGGTTTGGTTACCGAAATTTATTTTACAACCAATATGATTTCAAAGAAACTAACCGAACAGCAACTCCTCTTATTTTCTAAAAATTCTAGACTTATATATAATCATCCAAAAATCAAAATCACATGTATTCCCACATAATTTTTCGTGTAGAATTGATTGGAAACCTCAAATTTGACAAATTCTCATTCCTTCTTCATGCACTATTTTTCCCAAAACAAAACCTCACAAGTCAACAATTCATTATACTAGGTTCTTATGCTTCCCAAATTACCCCAAAATAGTCTTAAATCAACTAGAAAGAGTTAAGAATATGGGAAGGAAACTCACCTATATTAGGATATGGAGTTGTATGTAGAATTTGTAATCACTTCTTCCTTCCTCTGGTAGCACTGATCCTCTTACTTATCTCTCTTTCTCTATTATGTGTCTCTTACTCTCTCTCTTTTTCACTCACTCTCTCTTTCTTTCCTTTTTGGATAATGGCTGAAGTGAATGGAAAAATTTGTGAAGTGTGTGTTGTGTGTTACGTATAATTAAGAGAATGAGAGAGAGTGTGTTTTTTTAATAATTAAAAATGTGTATGTGTGTGCCATGTGTGTAGTGTGTGTGTGTTATTTAATTAAATAGTTGTGTGTGCATGGATTGCATGTGAAGTGTGGGAAGTGGGTGTGTGTGTTTTAATTATTATTATATATATATGTATATTTTTATCCTATTAATTACACACACTAGGTCTTTATTTTTCCCTTTGTCTAATTTAAGATTCCTTATATTTCATAGGTTTCATAATTTGGCTTACTATCTAACTCCCATAAATTAATCCTTAGCCTTTAAATAAATTTTGGGATGTTACATAATGCTTTCCAGTTTACCTATTATAGGTGTTAACTAGAAAATATGATTTCTTTCATTATGAGCTGTGAAAAATTATTATGATGCTGTGAGATTAATTGATGGATTATTTGTCAATTAAAAAAGAGGTAATTAAGACCTGGAAAGCTCCAATTTTTAGGATGTTATGCTGACGATTTTATTTTAAAATAAATAAGAGAAGATAAAAATAATTAGTAAATGCAATATTCTAGCAATTAACCACTTTTTAAAAATAGGTTGAACGTATAGATGGATCGAAAATGGATGTCATCTGATTGGTATTAGAGGGAATATATAGATGGTGTAAAAGAGTTTATTAGATTTGCAATCGAGCATACAAAATATCCTAATAAAATCTTATGTCTTTGCTTATCTTATTGTTATGGAAAGAGGATTAGTCCCCTTGATTTGCTAGATCATTTATTGTATCATGGGATTGATAAAACATATACATGATGGACAAGGCATGGTGAGACGAACGATCCATAGTGATCGGGTGCATACCACGAGTGGTGCTTCAAATGAGTTTGACCGAAGCATGTGTGATGAAGATGATGATCTTGAAGAAATGCTAAATAAGGTCGAAGAGGTTCTTCCTAACTGTCCTAAAGAATTTGAGAAGTTGAACGGTGATACAGAGAAACCATTATATGTCGGTTGTACAAAATACACACAATTGCTAGCAGTGTCGAAATTGTACAACTTTAAAGCGTGCTATAGATTGAGTGATTTAGGTTTCATCGCACTGCTTGAACTTTTGGAAGATATGCTTCCAGAAGAAAATGAACTTCCTACCAAGACATATGAGGCAAAATGAATTCTTTGCTCTACAACTTGTATGGGTTATGAGAAGATACATGCATGCCCTAACAATTGCATATTATTTTGGAATCAATATGCAACATTGGAAAAGTTCCCTAAATGCAATGCATCTCGATATGAGAAGAAGAAAGGAAAAAGTCATTTGAAGGTCTTATGGTTTTTTCCCATTATTTCAAGATTCAAGAAGTGATTGTACAATTATGCAGAGATTGCTAAACAGTTGACATGACATATAGATGAAAGGATTAAAAACATAAAGCTTAGAAACCCTGCAAATGCTCCTCAATGGAAAATAATTGATCGAGTACCTTGACTTTGCGGACGAAGTAAGAAACCTACGCCTTGCATTGTCAACTGATGGAATTAATCCCCATGGTGTTCAGAGTAATACAAGCAGCACCTGGCCAGTGATATTAATGATTTATAACCTTCCTCCATACTTGATCATGAAACGTAAGTTTATGATACTGTCTATATTAATTTTTAGGCCAAGTCAACCTGGGAATGATATAGATGTGTACTTAACTCTTTTAATTGATGACTTGAAGCTGCTTTAGGAAGAAGGTGTTAATGTGTATGATGGGTATATGGAAGAAAATTTCACTTTGAAATCCATGTTATTTGGCATAATTAATTATTTCCCCACTTATGGTAATTTATCCAGATACAGCGTCAAATGATATAGTGCGTGCCTTATATGTGAAGATGACACTCATTCAGTGCGACTAGAGATCATTGTAAGAAAAATGTTTATATGGGACATCAAAGATTCTTACCATCACAACATCATTGGAGGAAGTGCAAAAAGGCTTTTAATGGTGACTCAAAAGAAGGTAGCCCACTGAAGATATTGACCGATGCCCAGGTTTTTAAAAAGGTAAAAGACTTGGATAACAATTTTGGCAAGACTTTTACAAAACAAATTGAGATAAGTGGTTGAAAGACAAAATATATTTCCTTTGAAATTCCATATTAGAAGTCTTTATATGTGAGACATTTTCTTGATGTTATGCACATAGAAAAAATATATATGTAATAGTCTAATTGGCACGTTGCTTAATATCCAAGGAAAAAGTAAGGATAGTGTCAATTCAATATTGGATTTGGTGAACTTGGGAATTAGAGAAGAGTTGACACTGGTTGAGCAAGGACATCGTACTTATCTACCTCCAACGGCTTACACCCTGTCAAGGAAAGAGAAAAAATATTTTGTGAGTTTATGTAAGGAATTAAAGTTCTCGAGGGCTACTCTTCAAATATAAAGAATCTTGTATCAATGAAAGAGTTAAAGTTAAGGAACCTTAAATCTCATGATTGTCATGTGCTCGTGCATAATTTCCTACCGGTTGGTATACGATCCATTTTACCTAAAAATGTAAGAAACACCATCACTAAACTTTGCCTGTTTTTCAAGTTGATTTGCAATAAAGTGGTTGATTCAATCAAGTTACAAGATTTGCAAAGGCTAATTGTTTGTACTCTGTGTGAACTTAAAATGTATTTTCTACCTTCATTTTTTGACATTATGGTCCATCTAACTGTACACTTGGTCAAAGAGGTTCAATTGTGTAGTCCAGTATACTTGATATGGATGTATCCGGATGACCAATTCATGAAAATTTTAAAAGGGTATGTGAAAAAATAGATATCGTCTAGAGGGTTATATTGATGAAAGGTATATGGTTGAAGAAGCAAGTGACTTCTATGCCAATGTTCTATCAAATGTTGACCCTGTCGGGATCCTGAAGTCTCATCATGATGGGCGAATATCAGGGAAAGGAACAAGTGGGAGGGATGTAATAACGATATCAGTGACTGAATGGGAGCAAGCTCACTTGTATGTGCTATATAATACTGATGAGGTCAAACTATATGTTGGAGAACACAATGATGCTCTTCAACTTGTACATAGTGATAGGAAAGAAAATTTGATAACAAAAGAACACAATCGACACTTTTAAGTTGGTTGAAAAATCGCATTAATGATGAGATGGAGAGGAATCATGATTCAATTTCTGAAAAAATTGAAATGGATGTCAAAGGGACTGAGATTAAATTTATTATCTTATAATGGTTATGCAATCAACGGTTACATATTTTATATAAAAGACCATGATACACATAGTACAATGCAGAATAGTAGGGTAACTCTTGTTGTTGATTCTTGGTATAGATCCAGTGCTAAAGACATATACCCTATCTATGTATCAATATCATACTTTAGTGTCATTAAACGCATATGAGAGTTAGATTACTCTATGTTCAGGGTCCCTGTCTTCAGATGTAAGTCGGTTAACAATAACAGTGGATTACAGATAGATGAGTTGGGCTTTGTTCAAGTGGACATTTCTAAAGTTTGGTACGCAAATGATCCTTTTATTTTAGTTATATAAGCAGAACAAGTGTTTTTAATTCCAGATAATGCTAAGAAGAATTGATCTATTGTACTCCTATCAAACAAGAATCATCAAGAACAAGTTAATCTTAAAAGTAATGAATATTTGAATATCGTTGAGGATGATCCTTCGTTTGAGAATTTGTGGTCAAAAGATATTGGTGTAGATGAAGATGAACCCTTATACATGAGACATGATCATGAAGAGGGGACTTGGGTCAAAAGAAACACAATTCTCAATCCAACACAAATTATGAAGGACAAAATTCTAAATCAAACAAGAAAAAAGAAAAGATAATGAGTGCCTTGACTTTTTTTACTTGTATGTTTTAGATGTATTTATATATTTCAAATTAATTTACTTTCATTGATATGATTGTCATTGTGCACTAATATTTTGTTTGGTTTATTTCACATGCAGGAGTATGGATTCACCATGTGAAAATGATGATGTTCAAACGAACATTGCTAGACAAAGATTTATAGAAAGCGTAACCCGTGGCAGGGCCATTATGACGAGGTTGATCAAATTGAGAAGCAAAGGAATTAAGTGAGAACCAGAATGGAATAAAAAGGAAAACCCAATCAGACCAAACAATAGCTCGTTCAATAATTTCATTGGGACTATAGTTCGAGATAGAGTCCCTAATACAATTCAAGATTGGAGACGGGTGAAACAATAATATGGGGATGAAATATGGGGTCAAGTACAGGTAACACATTAATTACTTTATTTTTTGGTTTAATTTGTTTTGTTTCATATAATTACAATCTAACAAATTATGTTGTTTAATTGTTACAGAGTTGTTTTATTATTGAGGGTGATAATCAAAAGAACTTCGTGCTGAGAAAAACTGGTAAACTTATAAGATAGTTTCATTTTGATCTTGTAAAATACTTCATGAGGGATTATAATGAGAGTATCATCACTACACCATCGGAATTGTACAAAGGAATTATCACTCAAGAAATTTGGGATGAGTTTTTGAGAACACATACAACTTAGGAATCTAGGTAATATAATATATTACACTTTACTTACTACTTGCAATAATTTGCAATTAACATTTATTGATGTAAATCATTTGGATCTAAACAGGAGTTGAGCGAGAAAAATTGCTCTAACACGACCAACATGGCATACCGGTACACACAAGGACCTATTTCATACAGACAATTAGAAAAAAATTGTAAGAACTCATGATTATTTCATATTTAGATAAGTTGTATGAATAACAATTAACTTAAACTAACTTTGATATGCATATAGAAGAATCAAATTCAAATATTACATAGGTACCACGACATAATCTGTGGGTAGCCGGTTGCACAAACAAAAAAGGTGAAATTCATAGTTAAGAAGCAAGAAGAGTAGCAGAATATTGTGTAAGTATTTGATTATGCATACAATAAATAATTAGATTGACTTAAATGAATATGAATTATAATAACTAATATTGTTGTAATTTGTTTTGTGATAGCGATTAATGACATAGGAGGAGCCTGAGTTAGCCACCTATGTTGGTCGAGATGATTTGTTGAGCAAAGCGTTAGGAGTACCTGAGTATAATGGTTGTGTTTGAGATACTGGTTTTGTAGTAACCTAAACATCATACTTTAGACGCCAGAAGCGCTCTAATAAAAGTGACATTTTACAGCTGCGTGAGGAGATGAATAGCTTCAAGCATCAAATGCTAGAACTTCACGAACAGATGCGCTTCAAACAACAAATGGAAGAATAATTTATGGAGAAAATGCATTTAATGCAAGAAAAAAATGTGTAGTTGATGACACAAATTGAATACTTGGTGCAGTGTAGGGTAACACAAAATGTTCCCACTTGTGACAGCCTAAGTGTCAGAGACAGTTGCACTTCCATGCCTAAAGTCACTCTTCCTTTGATAATTAATTTTTTCTCTATTTAACCTTTTGTTATAGTATAATTTAGTGAACATCAATATATTAACTCTATTTTCCATAGGGTGAGTCGACATGCAAGTTAGACGTCGATCAAGCTTCCAAGCACGTGGTTGCAATGGGTGTTGCCTACGACACCGATAATAATACACTTCATAATTCACCATTACCCAACAACACACTCAGAGTACGGGTTGACATCTGCACGATTGAAGATTTGCTCTTATTGATCCCTTCTCAGAATGAGGAAACAATGGTGAAAGATGTTGTAGGTGGCTATATTGCTTGGCCAATAGATTTTATCGAGACATGTGAAAAGGTAGTTCATTTACAATTCCCTTTACTTTTACTTTGCACTCCAATCTAAAGTTATATGATTTAATTTCATGATTTTTGCCCGGTGGACAGTCTAAAGGAAAACAAATCCAACTGCATGACAAGATTTCAAAGTGTTTGACAATACAACCAAAGTTCAAAGCCTCAACTAGCCAACAAAGCAAAAGAAAAATAACCTCATATCGTGATCAATTAGTATCGATTGCACCTAATTTGCTCCGTGAAGGAGGTCTGCAATTAGATTTTAATAGACACATCTACAATGCTATTGGTTTAAATGATCATATTAATGGTGATGTGTTGGCCAAAATATTTAATCGTGGATGGGTCAGTGCTTCGGTTATCAACATATGGATTAGGATTTACTCATCATCGTTTATCACTGTTATTATTATTTATCATTCAATTTTTTAGTTTTAATGACATTGTTTGTTTTGTGCTAGGTACTTGTACCATGACATCTTAATGGACACAGACAGGGTCCAATTCTCATTTGTCAACCCTTATCTCATTGACCAGCATGGGGGTAGAGTAGATATGCATGTACAATCTAATGATATGAAAGATTACTTTAGAAAAAGAGCAACACACACTACGCTATTTCTAGTGCCATAAATGCAGGGTAAGTTATTAGTAATAGTATAATTCAATGTATATTATTTTATTGTTTAACTTCTACCATAACACGATTGTTGAAGAAAATTTTTTAAAATATTTTAGGGCATATTAGATATTGATTGTTGATAAGTAAAATATTTGCATATTCATTTTCCCTTATATGATGATTTTGTGGACTATATTTGAGCTGAATGTAATTAATTTGAGTGTAATTAATAAATAAATAATGATTTTCTTGCAGCCATGTATAGTACCGGATTAAAAAGAATTAAAGAAGGCATTTAAGGGAAAGTTACTATTCATAAAGTACTATTCATTATGCACTGTTCATACGGTACTGTTCACTGTGACTGTAGCAGTTTCACTGCAGCGGACGGTGTGGTTGGTCACTGTAGCAGTGCGGGTACTGTAGCGGACGGTGTGGTCGGTTCACTGTAGCAAAATCACTGTAGCAGTACGAAAATGAAGCATATAAATATAGCTTCTTGGCACCCTAAAATGAAGAGAAGGAGGAGGAAGGAAGAGAGAGAGAGAGTTTCTATTTTAGAGAGAGAGAGTTGTTATTTTTAGAATTTATTTCTTACATTTTTTTACTTCTTGCATGCCTCCTACATGGATGGTTTTACCTCCTATATGGAAGGCCTAGGTAGTCCTCCTTTATGGATGGTATAAGTTGTCACCTACATGGATGGTTTTACCTCCTATATGGTAGGCTAGATTTTCCATTTTCATGCATCTTGTAGTAGTATTTTTATGTTTTTGTAATTAATTTTTATGCAATATTTATGATGTTTGGAATATATTTTAGTTTTGTTTTTAATTTTATCATGAGCTAAATTTTCCTTTTCCTAGGGTGATGACGTAGCTTACTAATGACGGATTGAATCTTAACTTATTAAATCTAGTTTTAATTTTTCCTTCATGATTGAGTTTTAATTATTGCTCTTAATGCTTACAATTGATTGGCCACCTTTTGGATGATTTTAATATGCATGTTGAGACCGGAAGGAGATACATGTGTGTGGATCCTATAATTAAAACCATAATTTGTATATGAAATAGGAATATATTCATATGGGTTGTGTAGTCATAATTGAGTTCCATAAATCTTAATGCATGATTGATTGCTTAAATTCATATAGGAATATATTGGGTTAGCAATTAATTATAGAATTACTTGACCTTGGAAGAGGCTAGTAATTAAAATAGAGAAACTCGACTATCAATCATGTGGAATAAATAGGACTAGAGTAGATAAGTGATTCAATCCGGAATTTATTAAGTGAAATCTAATCCCTAGGGCTTTTTCTCATATTTGTCTTTATATCACTTGTATTCATATTTCATCATTTCTATCTTGTAATCTCAATCACAACTAATCAACCGACTAAATAGAATTAAAATTACCAATTTTGGTACTTAGTGATCAATCCTCGTGGGAACGATACTCTACTCACTTCTATATTACTTGATTACGACAGTGTACACTTGCACTTCTAAATACACCATCCTACACTCGTAACAAGTTTTTGGCGCCGTTGCCGTGGATTGTCATTAATATCAATACCAAGTAATTTTAATACTAATTTGGTCTTCATATTACATTTTTTTATGTCTTTTGTTTCTTTTCAGGTTTTTGCTTAGTATATGACCAGATCGAAGAAGACTGAATTACAACCTTATGATTATGAGATTGAGAGAACTTGTCGAAGAAATCGGAGAGTTCGAAAGCAGTCTATTTCAATCAATTCAATGGCAAATCCAGAAGGAGAAGCAGTAGATACCAAAACACTCCGTGATTATGCAATACCAACAGTCATGGAGACAACTTCTGGAATCAGAAAACCACCAGTAGCAGCCAACAATTTTGAAATCAAGCCTGCAATTATCCAGATGGTGCAAGCCAATCAGTTTGGTGGTTTATCAACAGAAGATCCCAACATACATATAGCCAGCTTCCTAGAAATATGCGACACATTCAAGCATAATAGTGTTACTGATGATGCCATTAGACTTAGACTTTTCCCTTTCTTACTCAGGGATGAGGCTAAGAGCTGGTTACATTCTCTACCAGTGGGAAGCATAACTACATGGGATGCCTTGGCACAGAAATATTTGGCGAAATACTTTCCGTCAGGAAAAACTGCAAAATTGAGGAATGAAATTACCTCATTTTCCCAGCATGAACTAGAAAGCCTTTATGAAGCCTGGGAAAGATACAAGGAGTTGCTAAGGAGATGTCCTCATCATGGGTTACCAGATTGGTGGACACTGCAAACATTCTACAATGGGATGACACATACCACCAGAATTCTTGTAGATGCTGCAGCTGGAGGATCTTTAATGGGAAAAAATCTAGATGATGCCTACAATTTACTTGAGGAGATGGCAGCAAATGCATATCAATGGCCTTCTGAATGTCATAATTCAAAGAAGGTACTTGGAGTGCACGAGCTGGATATCCTTACAACTTTATCTTCTCAAGTTGCATCTATATCCAAGCAAGTGAGCTCATTGACTAGTCAAGCAAATGCAATCAGTACTCCTCATGAAACCTGTGACCGATATAGAGGACCTCATATGAGTACGCAAAGTCAAGATGGACAGTCATCCATACCTTCTCAGTCGGAGCAAGCTCATTATATCGGAAATCAAAGAAATGACCCATTCTCAAACATTTATAATCCAGGTTGGCGGAATCATCCAAACTTTGGCTGGAGGAATAATCAAAATGTGTTCAAACCGTAAGAGAACTACCAGCAACAAGCTCTTCAACCACTAAATCCACCACAGCAAAAAGTGAATATGGAAGATGCACTGGCTTAACTAACTATGAATACATCTCAATTCATGGCTAGGACTGATGCAACACTCAGAAGCCACGAAGCCTCAATAAAGAACTTGGAGATCCAAATGGGCCAAATTGTAAATATGCTGAATTCCAGACAACCAGGTACTCTTCCAAGTGATACTGAGAAAAACCCAAGAGAGCATGTGAAGGCTATTGCATTAAGGAGTGTGAAAGAATTGAAAGATCCTGTAATTCTACATAAGACTGACAGAGAAAAGAAAGAATGTGAACAAGAAAAGAAGGAGGAAGGACAGAAACCTCAAGAAGATGATGTGGTACCAGGAAGAATCAGCTTTCCAGATAACCCTCCTCCATATGTACCACCAGTTCCATACCCTCAGAGACTTGTGAAGGCAAAGCTAGACAAGCAGTTTAAAAAGTTTCTGGAGGTTTTCAAAAAGTTACATATCAACATCCCTTTTACAAACGCTCTTGCCCAAATGCCCAGTTATGCAAAATTCATGAAGGACATTCTCTCAAATAAGCGTAAGCTGGAGGAATTTGAGACAGTTGCACTTACTGAGGAGTGCAGTGCCATTCTGCAAAAGAAACTACCACCAAAGCTGAAAGATCCAGGAAGCTTTTGCATACCTTGCACCATAGGTCAATGTAACTTTGAAAGAGCACTTTGTTACCAAGGAGCAAGTGTAAATCTTATGCCCTTATCTGTCTACAGAAAACTTGGTCTTAGAGAGGTGAAGCCTACCACAGTTTCACTACTTCTTGATGATCGATCAATTAAACATCCGATGGGTGTCTTAGAAGATGTTCTGGTGAAGGTGGACAAACTCATATTTCCAGCTGATTTCATCATACTCGACATGGAAGAAGACCAAGAAATTCCTATCATTCTTGGGAGGCCATTCCTAGCAACTGCGAGAACTTTAATAGATGTGCAACAGGGAAAGTTGACTTTACGAGCTCAAGATGACCAAGTATCTTTTAACATTTTTAAGGCTTGGTCATGCCCAAATGAAGGTGACACCTGTTACAGAGTAGATACATTAACCAGATGCACAAAAGACGTGGTAAACAAAAGCTGCATGAATCAACCACTTACAATGGGAATAGTAGATGTTTCAAAATCAACTAATCCTAAAGTGCACAAAGAATATTGGGTAATAAAAGCCTTAAATTCTGACTTAAAGGCAGCTGGTAAGAAGAGACTTCTCCAACTCAATGAGCTTGAAAAATCCAGACAACAAGCTTATAAGAATGCAAAGTTATACAAGGAGAAGACAAAAATGTGGCAGGATAAAAGAATTTTGAGGAGAGAGTTCACGTTGCGACAAAAAGTTCTGATATACAACTCAAGGTTAAAGCTTCTAGGAAAGGTTAGATCAAGGTGGTCAGGACCTTTTACTGTGGTTCAAACATGGCCATATGGAGCAGTGGAGATTCAAGATGGTGATCGAAAATTCAAAGTAAATGAGCAAAGGCTGAAAGAATATAATGACGGTGCACTCAACACTTTGAAAACTTTCATCACTTTGGAGGAAACAACAGGTAAGTCCTATTTTTTAAAAAAAATAAAATAAATTTTTTTTATTGGTCTGGTCTTTGTCTAGCTAAAGACGTTAAAGAAGGGCGGCTATTTGGGAGGCAACCCAAAACTTCTTTTCCTTAATCTTTCATTTTTCTTTCTTACTTACTGAAGCACACAAAACTGCATTTTTAAATTTTAGTCTTATCATGGAGGAAATTATTGTAAAGCTTAAGAACAAGTTCCCTACTCTTCCCAAAGATGTGCTTAGGAAGATCTATAGCTGTCGACTTGAAAGAATGAAGACATTCAAGCGTTTGGGCCTTCCTGAGGATGTCCGTTGGATCATTGAAGCTAAGGTACGTTTAATAGGTAAGATTCATGATTCATTTATTAAACCTATGCCAGGTATGGGAAGAAGCTCTTACTCCAAAAAGAGAAGAGCTAAAAGAATGAAGGTTTGTCCTAAATGTGCAAGGTGGAACTGTGATCAGAGCTGTAGGAGCAATGGTATGGTTTCTATAAATCGAGAAGATAAAATTCAATTTATAAAGGATGGACTGAGTAAGGAGTCATTGGATGATATCATTCAAACTCTTGAGACGCATCCTAGTGGCGATGTTCATCATATTCTTCTTGATTTATTAGACATATTCAACAAAGAAAAAGAGCGCTACCGTCTTGGGAATCTGACGTTAAAAGACCCTGTTTTCCAGTTTATAAGAAAACTGGATGGGAAGAAAATCCTCGATTCATAGAAAGCGTTTAAGCCGTTACTGGACGTAAAACCAGAGGAAGATGTGAGCCACAATCACAACTACTGTACATAATCTTGCTTTTGTCAATCTGTCCTATCTTTTTTAGTAACTTTTGACTTTCTTTACTCACTTTACTTAATTTCTTGGCACAGTGGCCCACTGGTCATTCGTGTCAGAAATTTTTTTTTCAAATATTTTTGAAAAATGTGTGATTTGCATGATTTTGTTGTCGCTGTTTTTGTAATATAAATATGTAATCTTCCATTTGTAAAAAAAAACACAAAATGTCTGAGAGAGAAAAAAAGAGGAGTGGTATCACTCTAAAATGCATTTTTAAATCTATATGCATTTTTGGTGAAACTGACTCAGGAAAGGATTGAGAGTTTATACCTGCAGCACAGGAACTGGGAAGTGCACTAGCCGCTAGGAAAATCAACTTTGTCTACGGGAGAGGTCTCGAGGGCCTGAAGTTAAGTATGGCTATTCCTGCAACCATTCATGGTAGCAAGGGTTTGTGTGTAAGGATAAAGGAGTTAGAACATCACTTATTCTTCTTAGGCCAAGAGTTAGAGGTTCCAAGTCTGCCTGAACGAATGAGACATATGTTTTACCGTGCTGATGCTTTTATCGCTCTACCCGGTGGTTTTGAAACGTTGGATGGGATCTCTAGCATTGCATATTGGGCTAAACTGAACTTTCATAAAAAACCATTAGGATTGTTAAATGTTAATGGTTTTTATGATAACCTGTTGTCTTTTCTTGATCATGCTGTGGAAACAAGATTCATACCCCAAGCGACTCGTCATTCCATCATTTCTGCACCAACTGCTGATCAACTACTAGATAAACTGCAAACCTATGAACCTCAACCAGATTTATTAGTAAAAGAAAAAGGTGGGCAATCTTCATATAGCAGTCAGAAGCAGAATCCAGATACCACTCTCCGGTTGTAACTTTCTTTTATCTTATGATTTTACTCTTAGCATTTTGGTTTAATTTATTATGTGTTTAGGTTGTTCAAAAAAAAACATTTCTTTAATCTTTAGAAGACATTGAGGACAATGTCTGATTTAGGTTGGGGGAGGATTATTAAAAAAAAATTGCATGATTTCTACATTAGATAGTTAGTAGTAAAACCATTAGATGCATGGGGTGTGAAAATATGGCAGAGTAAAGAGTTATTCTTAACTCTTGAGACGCATCTTATTATTTGTAGTTTTTTCTTTCTTTCTGTTTCATCTAAAAAATAATAATAATAAAAAAATTTGAGTGTTTTTCAATGATTTTAAGAAGTATATAAGTTTGAAGCATGGATCAATTGAGTTTAGAGATTTTATAGCATGATTGAACAATTGATTGTTGAATTTGGTGATGAATTTTGAGACTGAATGAGCTGAATTTGAAAGTCCCTAACCGTGAGCTTTTGAGCCTATATGATCAATAGTGATTATCTTTCTTGTGTGTGATATTCACCTATTAAGTTTTCACTCTAGAACTTGCTTTAAATCTAGTTGAAATTACATGTCGCATGCACATTCAAAAATGATAAAGGCATTCATTTTGTTTAGCCAGAGGCAAATAGCCAACCTTGCAATTATACCATTGATAAGCCCCTTTGAGCCTAAATGATTATTTCTTTATTTTCAACCCATTAATATGTGTTTTAATGATTTATCAAGTGATTTCACTGAATTCGAAAGATTAACAGAGCATTTGAAATTTTTGTGAAATGGGCTTTTGATAAGTGTGGGGGTCTATATATCATCAACCACAAAAGTGCAGAAGTTGTTAAAAAAGAGAGAGAGAGAAAAAAAGAAGAAGAAAAAGAAGAAAAAAAAAGAAAAAGAAAAAGAAAAAAAAATGTAAATTATGGGTTGTTGGGATGAGATAGGCCAGGTTTATTCATAAGATGGCCCATTTTTCAATTGTTCTATTTACTTAGTAAAAATAGCCCTTCATATCACTTTTTACATTCCTTTCACCTTAACCCCATTACAACCTTTAATAAGTCATTTTGATTTGAATTATGCATGTGAATTAGGTAGTGGAGATTGAGATTTTTGGCAAGCTTATGGTAGTGCAATTTTTTCAGGTGAATTTGAGCGAAACACTTACCCTAAAACACTTGAGAGATTGAGAGAATGAGCCACAATTATGAATTCGGTTCATTTATTTTCAAATGAAGTTACCAGTTTATACTTTTGTTGATTCAAGAATACTATGATCTCTTTATTCTTTAATTGTGTCCTTGTTTATGACTTGACACTTCTGATTTTGTTGGAAGCACTTATTAGTTACTCTTTCTTGTCCGAGGACGTTCAAGAGCTAAGTGTGGGGGAATTTGATAAGTAAAATATTTGCATATTCATTTTCCCTTATATGATGATTTTGTGGACTATATTTGAGCTGAATGTAATTAATTTGGGTATAATTAATAAATAAATAATGATTTTCTTGCAGCCATGGATAGTACCGGATTAAAAAGAATTAAAGAAGGCATTTAAAGGAAAATACTATTCACACGGTACTATTCATTTATGCACTGTTCATGTGGTACTGTTTCACTGTGCACTGTAGCGGACGGTGTGGTCGGTACTGTAGCAGTGCGGGTTACTGTAGCGAATGGTGTGGTCGGTTCACTGTAGCAAATCACTGTAGCAGTCTGAAAATGAAGCCTATAAATAGAGCTTCTTGGCACCCTAAAATGAAGAGAAGGAGGAGGAAGGAAGAGAGAGAGAGAGAGAGAGTTTCTATTTTAGAGAGAGCGTTGTTATTTTTAGAATTTATTTCTTACATTTTTTTACTTCTTGCATGCCTCCTACATGGATGGTTTTACCTCCTATATGGAAGGCCTAGGTAGTCCTCCTTTATGGATGGTATAGGTTTCCACCTATATGGATGATTTTACCTCCTATATGGTAGGCTAGATTTTCCATTTTCATGCATCTTGTAGTAGTATTTTTATGTTTTTGTAATTAATTTTTATGCAATATTTATGATGTTTGGAATATATTTTGGTTTTGTTTTTAATTTTATCATGAGCTAAATTTTCCTTTTCCTAGGGTGATGACGTAGCTTACTAATGACGGATTGAATCTTAACTTATTAAATCTAGTTTTAATTTTTCCTTCATGATTGAGTTTTAATTATTGCTCTTAATGCTTACAATTGATTGGCCACCTTTTGGATGATTTTAATATGCATGTTGAGACCGGAAGGAGATACATGTGTGTGGATCCTATAATTAAAACCATAATTTGTATATGAAATAGGAATATATTCATATGGGTTGTGTAGTCATAATTGAGTTCCATAAATCTTAATGCATGATTGATTGCTTAAATTCATATAGGAATATATTGGGTTAGCAATTAATTATAGAATTACTTGACCTTGGAAGAGGCTAGTAATTAAAATAGAGAAACTCGACTATCAATCATGTGGAATAAATAGGACTAGAGTAGATAAGTGATTCAATCCGGAATTTATTAAGTGAAATCTAATCCCTAGGGCTTTTTCTCATATTTGTCTTTATATCACTTGTATTCATATTTCATCATTTCTATCTTGTAATCTCAATCACAACTAATCAACCGACTAAATAGAATTAAAATTACCAATTTTGGTACTTAGTGATCAATCCTCGTGGGAACGATACTCTACTCACTTCTATATTACTTGATTACGACAGTGTACACTTGCACTTCTAAATACACCATCCTACACTCGTAACAATTGTTATCAATCTAACGGAACCTATAGGCCCTCGCATTTACTATGTGGATCCTCTAATTAGAGGTCTTCCAAAAAACCATCCTAATATGTTGCGATTGTTCAATAGGTAAGTGTATGCGTGTATGTGTAATTTTTGCGTGTATGATTGAATAATCAAAAGTAATCAGTTTCTATTTGTTTTGTTAGCGTATTGACTACATATCGAGCCTCTTCCTCCTTAAGCTATTCTAAAGCTGCTGACTCTGTCAATAGCTATGTCTAGAAGAAGATACGAGTATTGATATATAAATTTACTCAAATTTTATTATCAAACAATTTTTATTCAAAAATTGATTTTACTATTTTGTTAAATTGTTGTAGTGCCCTTTCCAGCTTAATAACAATGATTGTGGGTATTACATCATGAAATTCATGAAAGATGTAATTACACATGATCAACCTTTTTCTCCTCAAAAAGTAAGTCATGTAGTTGCAATTCATATTGTTTTTAAATTTAATTGATTAATGCCTGATAATTAAGTTTTAGTTATTTTAATTTGTTTTGTGTACGATTGTACATATATGTAGTGTTATGAAGATCAACGTTGTGACAGTTTGATTGATCGTCAAATCAATGAAGTTGTGAGGAATGGTGTAAATATGTGTTTAAGCAGACCACTAGCTAGGTACTATTTAATTAACTAGCCTAGGTGTTACTTCTTGCCAAGTGTTGTGTTGTTGATTTAAGTTGAATTTGCTGTATTTCATTCATAATTGTTATAAATATATTTAGTACTATTTTTGTTAATTAGTTATTTGTTTGTATCATTTTCAAATTATTTCATTGTTGTTTGTTTTTTCCATTTTGTTTTGGATATGGAAATTTGTGTTTAAAGTAGTCTACTACTGTAATTTATAGGTTATGAATTAAAAATATAAAAAATATAATTTTAAAAAAACACTTCCTGTAGTGCTTTCTTAAAAAAGGGCCACATGAAGCAAAAAAAAAAAAAAATTCAGCCACTTCCTAAAGGAAGCGCCGCAAGAAGGGTTTTTTTAAAAAAAACAAAAATTTATATGCGGTGACGCTTGGAAGCACTACAGCTTCTTTTAGTGGCGTCTAGATATGTGGCACTTCCTAAGCGCTACACCTTGTTGAAATATAAGCGCTACAACTCCATTTTTGTAGTAGTAGTGAAATATGAGGCAATTAAAGATGTCATGATCTTCAAATAAAAAAAAGCATTGTTTACTAGTTTCCACACAAGAAGGAATTTCAAGGGAATAAGAGCTTTCCATATTGTTCTTGAGAAAGACTATTCATTGACGTCCGTTGTATGTTGTGGCAAGGAGAGGAGGCTTGGACTCTTCATACCATTCATCCTGGTGTGACCAAAATGAGTTGTTAATGATAATATTTTCATTCTTAACAAAAAATTTTCACATCTAAGAAGAGTTATATGGCAATTTAATGGTGGATGAAGAATTAAGGTCAATGTAGTTTATCTTTAAGGTATATGCTAACAGAGAGGAAGGATCTGAAGAAATTAATCACCATACCTGCTTAGTTAGTAAAGCTTGATTAACAATCTTGATAGGTCTCAATCCTAAACCTCCTCTATCCACGGATTGGAATAATATATCCCCTTTCAAGAGTTGAATTTTCCGTTTATCACTGTTTGAACCCCAGAAAAAAGTTGCACAGTAGGGGTCCACTTAGCTATAGATATAATTTGGTAAACTGATGCAGGTTAGAACATGAATATTAGCGCAGCAGCTAAAACTGATTTAATTAGGTTAAGATGAGAAGTTTGAAATAGGAGTTTAACATGAATATATGTTGCGTATCATTAGATTATATATCAGTTCATAAGATTAGACTAATTTTTTGGAGAAAAATGATATATATAAATACTTGAAAATAATTTATTGAATTTGTTTAATCTCTCTAAAAAAGTTAGTTGGATTTTATATTTATGACCGGGGTAGTAATAAATTATAGATTTACTTCCTAGTGTTCGAGTCAACTAATTTATTTTGTTAAGCCAATTAGCCAAATATACCACTAAATTATCGTGTTGGGAAAATTAAGATAAAGGACCTAGTAAAAATAATATTTATTATAAAGGACCTTAAAAATTGTAATTATTTAGTATGCCCAAAAATTTAAATATAAATATATAAATACTAAATTGCCCTTGAGATAAACTAAAGATATTAACATCAAGTAGATCTAATTTTCTATAAAAAAAAATTAATCAAGAAGCTAAACTCCATTAAAGTTAATTCTTAAGTTTTAGTAGTTAATAATGCCCAAGATTGCTGCTATTTGGAACTATGGAAGAACTATCACAAGTAGTTCTTACATTTCTTGATTCACATGTTTGATCAATCTCAAACATGTTGTTGGACAAGGAGAAATATATAGACTTCACCCTAGTCATCCACGGTGATTGTAAATCTATGGCTCTGTTTGGTTGGAGGTTTTTTTAGGGGAGGTGAGGTAAAAATGGGTGGTATGACTGTTTGGTTCAAAACATGAAGGGGATAGGATGGGAGAAATTTTTGTCTTTTTCTACTCCCTCCCCTCCTCTCTCACTCCTCTAAAATCAGGGTTTTTGTTAGATGTGAGAAACTTTGCTCCAGCATTTAATAAATTGGCCTATAAAACTCTTTTAATATTTTAGTACTACCTTGTTTCCATTTTTGTTTCATTCACAGTCACCACCGCCACCACTTGGTCCTTTAGTCGCTGCCACCTCCTGCTCCGTGGTAGTCGTTCGTCCACTCTCCATTTTATTTGAATTTAGAATTAAAATCTGGGTGCCAAGGGGTCGCTTTTCCGCACTTGAATTTATGCTGCTTCTGATTCTCTGAAATCTCCAAATCCGTCTGTTTTGGTGGTTTTGTGGTTTCCAAATAATTGTATCTCAATCGGTTCCTAAAAGTTTCCACTGTTGGCATTTTTACTCATTTCAGTCTGGATTTGCGTGGGATCCAAGTACTCCTCGTTTCACTCTTTCCTCTCAAAAGCTACTCTAGGATCGCATAGAGACAAGAGAGAGAGAGAGAGAAGGAGTGAGCGATGGAGGAATATCCATTCCTTCGTGGTTGACTACGCTCTAACGGGAATAAGAATTTATGCTTGAGCTCCGATTCTTAAGTTCAAGATGGGTGCTTGTGGGTGAAGGAGGAGGATGATGATCTTATCTTTTATTTATTTCATAAATCTATAAATATCTAGCCATATTATATATGTATGTATATATCTCATAATTATTATATAATATTGTTTGTATCATATTTTTATTTACTAATGCCTAGAGAATCATGTTTTATCGTGGCGAGATAAGAGGCTTCTAGATTTAAAAATTAGAAAATAGTAATTTTGATATAAATAAAATTATAAGGGTAGATTTATCAAATTTTAATTAGCTTCCTTCACCTACCCTTCTAAATCAAATAATAAACCAAATCTCATCTAATCTCCCCTCCGTTAAACCAAACTATAAGCCAAGTGTTCTTTTTCTTCTTTACTACAGCAATGGCATTGTGCCTCAAATATTAAACATATTGCTTAAACTATAGGACTTTCCTAAAACCAATTTCCCCAGCTGAATAGTTCCATTAGAACCCATGGCCTCTTTGTATTCCCACTATAAAACAATTGAGAGAAAATCTGAATATTATTTTCTTAATCTGAAAGTGTACAAGCAACCCATATATATATATACATATATATATATATATATATATATAACTCTAATACATTGTTGCTTAAAATAACGTCTATTACTAAATAAACTAAACCAATTTCTGTTACAACTGAAAGATACAACAAATACAACTGAAAGATATTAAGTAGCTAACTCTGTTACCCCCCACAAGCTGGCACATAGATATCAATCATGCCAAGCCGGTGAAGAAGATCATGAAATGGCTGAGGATCAAGGGACTTGGTAAAAATATCTGCAAGTTGATTATTGTTGTGAACAGGTATAAGTTTAAGAATGCCAGCTTGGACTTTCTCTCTTACAAAGTGGCAATCCAACTCAAGATATTTTGTCCTTTCATGGAAAGTGGGATTGTTAGCTATATGAATAGCAGACAAGTTGTCACAGTAAAGAATTGTTGGAAAATGATGAGGAATATGGGAATCTGCAAGTAAATACATCAACCATTGAACTTCACATGCAACACATCGCATAGCACGATATTCAGCTTCACTAGATGAAAGGGAGACAGTTGTTTGCTTCTTAGTGCGCCAAGAAATAAGAGACTTGCCAAGAAAAATACAATAACCATAAAGAGAGCGCCTGGAATCAGGGCAACCAGCCCAATCTGAATCACTGAAAGCTGTGAGTTTTAGAGGAGAAGAAGAGGAGAAAAATATTCCTTTACCAGGATTTCACTTCAGATATTGAAGCACACGAAGAGTAGCTGTATAATGCACAGTGGTTGGTGAGTGAATAAATTGGCATAGCTGCTGAACCACATAAGAAATATCTGGGCGTGTAGTGGTGAGATAAAGAAGTATGCTAACAAGCCGGCGATAGGGGGTAACATCAGACAAATGAGTGCCTTAATCCTAAGAGAGATGTGTGTTACAGACCATAGGTGTAGAAAGGGGTTTATAACCCAAATATCCTGCATTAGCTAGAATTTCAAGGATAAATTTTCTTTGGTTTAAAGAAATACCAGCACTAGAACGTGTGACCTCAAGACCAAGAAAATATTTGAGATTCCCTAAATCCTTGATCTTAAAAGCATCATCCAAAAAACCCTTGATGTGGGTGATTTCAGAAAGATCATTACCAGCAAGAATGATATCATCAACATAAACTAGTAAGACAGTAAAAGAACCATCCACACAACAAATAAACAGGGAGTAATCAGATTTAGATTGAAGATATCCAAAAGAAGTAAGAGCACAAGAGAGCTTGGCAAACCATTGACGAGAAGCTTGTTTAAGACCATAAAGAGACTTTTGCAACTTACAAACAAGAGTGGAATTAGGAGAATCAAAGGCAGGAGGAAGATTCATATAAACATCTTCATGTAAATCACCATGAAGAAAAGCATTGTTAACGTCCAATTGTTGTAAATTCCAATTAGAAGTAGCAGCTATGGCTAGTAACAAACGAATCGTGGTCATCTTTACAACCGGGGAAAAAGTGTCAAAATAGTCAACTCCTTCAGCCTGAGTGTAACCCTTTACCACTAACCAGGCTTTATACCATTCCAGACTACCATCAGCCTTAAACTTTGTCTGGAAAAACCACTTGCAACCAATGGGAGATTTACCAGGAGGTAACTCAGCCAAGACCCAAGTATTGTTTTGTTCTAATGCTGAAATCTCATTTTGCATAGCTTGCCGCCATTCAGGATATTTGATGGCAGTATGATAGGATTTGGGATTATGAGGAATGGTAATAGACAAAGCAAAATGTTTATATGAAGGAGACAAATGATTATATGAGAGAGAAGAAGACAGAGGATACCTATAGGAAGAGACTGGGGAAACCGATTGATGAAGCAATTACAATGGTAATCAGTTAAATAAACTGGTTGCTTGTGCACTCTCTGAGATCTGCGAATAGGGGCAAGTGTATTATGTGGCATTAGAATGTCAGAAGAAGAAGAAATGGATGAAGAAGCTTTTGGTGTAGAATTTAAGCGAATGTTAAAGGAATCAATATGTGAAGGAATGGAAGGAACATAAGTGGGATTAGAAGAAAGCCTAAATGGATCGGGATAATCCAAAGGAAGGAAAGGTTGAGGTGAAGGGAGAGAAGTATCTTGAGAGATAGAGTGTTTGGTAGCAAAGGGAAAGATATGTTCATAAAATGTAACATGTCTTGAAATAAAAATTTGATTTGTATGAAGATCAAGTAAAAGATATCCTTTGGTACCAGTTTTAAAACCTAAGAAAACACATTTCCTAGCTCTAGAATCAAACTTAGTTCGATGAGTAGTACTTGTGCAGGAAAAGCAAAGAGCCAAAAATTTTAAGATATGAAAAATCAGGATTGGTATTATGCAATTTTTGAAATGGAGAGGAATATTGTAAAACAGGGGTTAGTAACCTATTAATGATGTGAACAACATGTAAAATAGCATATGACCAGTAAGCCAGAGGCATGCATGATTGAAACACAAGAGCCCTAGCAACATTGAGAATATGTTGATGTTTCCTTTCTATAATGCTATTTTGCTAAGGAGTTTCAACACAAGAGGTTTGATGCAAAATCCCTTTAGATGAGTAAAAATTAGACATTTGAAATTCTGGGCCATTATCAGATCTTACAATCTTAAGAGTAGAACGTGCCTCAGACTTATTATGCAAAAGAGAGACTCGAGTATATCTAGTATAATCGTCGACAGCTGTTAAAAAATAGCGATCGCCAGTCACAGAAGTAACATGAAATGGGCCCCAAATATCAACATGTAAAAGATCAAGGCAACAAGTAGTTTTAGAAACACTAGTGGGAAAAGAAAGCTTTCTTTGTTTGGCAAAATGACAAGTTTCACAGCTAGTACCAATGTGCTTACAAGTAATAAAAGGAAATTGTTGTTTCAAGACATCTAAAACATTATTGGATAAATGGACAAGTCTAAAATGCCACAGATCAAAAGATGAATCAGGGGTACATGACAAAGAGTTATCAGCAGATACAACACTGGCACAAGCAACTGATTGTTGAGAAGTCTTTAATGTGTAAAGGCCATGTGTAAGTTCAGCTATACCAATCGTTTTCCTCGCCTGTGATTCCTGTATGAAACAATGAGTATGAGAAAAAGTGAGACAATAAGGAAGTTGTTGTGTCATTAAGGAAATAGAGATAAGGTTGAATTTGAACTCATGTATGAAAAGGACATTAGAAAGGGAGATAGAGGAGTTAATATAAACAATACCTGAGATTTCAGTAACGACGACATAATCATTGGTTGGCAAAGTAACTTTAAGAGGAGAAATTTTAGAATAGGAAGTAAAATAATCAAGAGAATGACAAACATGGGCAGTAGCTCCACTGTCAATAATCCAACAATTAAATGTCCAAAAAGAAAGAACAGAGGTAGAAATAGGGGTTATACCTGGTTGAGCAAAATTAGGCATCAAAGGAAGAGTTGAAACTTGATTAATTTGAGGAGTGGAAGGTTGAACAGTGGCAGAACCAATATCATTAGATTTCAGCAAAGACAATAGTTTGTTATATTGATCTTGAGTGAGTGAGGTATTTAAATCAGTCACAGTAGGTTTATCAGACGCAGACTCAGGCACAGTGATAACATTAGAACCAGAAATCATATTATTCACAGAGGAACTGGAACCAAAAGAAGGTGTCCTAAATTTGAAACCAGGAGGAAATCCATGTTTTCTATAACATGTTTCAATTGTATGTCTAGGCTTTCCACAGTAGGTACAAACTTTATTGGTGGTATTATGCATTGATCGATTACCACTAGTAGGCTTAGTAAAACTGACATTAGTATTTGACTTAGTAAAATAAATAGTAGCATCAGAATGTCCAGCAAGTTCCCGTTCTTGTTGTATAACAAGAGAAAAAACTTTATTAATAGAAGGTAAAGGTTCCATCAACATAATTTGGGACCGTACAGTTGTAAATTTATCATTAAGCCCTTTTAAGAAGCGAATGACATAATCTTGATAGATGTAATTCTTGGCAGAGCAAGAACAATCAGGAATAGGATGAAAATTGACAAGTTCATCCCAAATAATTTTCATCCTAGTATAGTAATCAGATACTGAAAGATCACCTTGATGGAAAGAGTAAAGTTCCTTCTGAAGCTCTGCAACCCGAAAAGCATCACCGTGAGAAAATCGTTCCCGTAAGTCATTCCACACATCGATTGCACGGTTGAGCCATAGCACACTTTGAGAGATGGAAGGAGAGAGGGATCGAATAAGCCAGCTGAGGACCATTGTATTACAATGTTGCCAGATCGGGAAGAGAGGATCGAGTTTATCTGGGATTTGAACAGATCCGTCAACAAAACCAAACTTATTCTTACTCATAAGAGCCACAGTCATTGCATGAGCCCAAGGATGATAGTTTGATCCTATCAACACCGAAGAAACAAGGATGAGAGAAGGGTTCTCATTCGGATGAAGAAAAAATGGACTTGCCGGATCTTGTGCGAGTGTCACCGGAGAAGATGGTGAAGACAAAATGAAAGCCATAGACAGCAATCTGAATCACTGAAGGAGAAGGGATCCAGAAGAATATGGGAAGAGTAACAAGGCAGTAGGTGTAACAGAGAAGTTGAGTCTGGAAGCCAGAATAAAGGGCTTTGGGAATAACGAAAGGAGAAAAGAAGAAAAGAAGGGCCAGAAAACGACAAATGAGAGCTTTGATACCATAAAACAATTGAGAGAAATTCTGAATATTATTTTCTTAATCTGAAAGTGTACAGGAAACCCATATATATACATAACTCTAATACAATGCTGCTTAACATAACGTCTATTACTAAATAAACTAAACCAATTTCTATTACAACTGAAAGATACAACAAATACAACTGAAAGATATTAAGTAGCTAACTCTGTTACACTGTAATGGCACATTGCCATTCACTTTCCAGATAATGAACTGGCATGGGGTCTTTTGAGAATGAAGAGATGTTGGAGAGGTAGTGGGGATGACAGCGTCAAAGTCAGGGTAATCTGAGGAGTAGACCTTGCCAAATTGGGAAAAGACTACCACAATTTAGGAATCATAGATAAGGGATAGTTTGGCGTCTTTGCAGAAGACACCTAATTAGCGTTTTGAGAATGTGACTAAAGGCTGGCTTGCACCTATCTTTCCCAGGATTTCTAGTTGTTTTTGGTGTAGAATATGAATTGAGGAAACAGTGCAGCATTATTGGGAGGGAAGAGAGAAAGAAGTAAACGATAAAGGAATCAAAGTCTAATAAATTGCTAAAAGGATAGGTGTTGGAAGTGAGAAAGGATAGAAAAGGTTAAGCGTAAAATAGTACTTGCACATCTATATTTTGATTAGTTGGTCTTTCAAAATAATTACCATTCACTACTATAAAAATAGAAAATAGTGGTGCACGTTTTGTGGCATTTCTTTAAATAAGTTCAACAACTTCTTTTAGAATTTTTTTTAATTTTTTTTTAAAAATTGGTATGTTGTGGTACTTTTTTAAGGAAGCATCACAGCTGTTTGGTGGCCTTATGTGGCGCTTGCTTGACCAAGTGCACATAAGGTCTTTTTTTTAAAATTGAAGTAGCAGTTGTAATGCTTGCTCAAGGAAGTGTCACAACTGTTACGCACTTTATGTGGCACTTGGCTTAGTAAGCGCTACACAAAGTAATATTTTTGTTTTTATTTTTTTTAAACCCTTCTCTCTCCCGTGATTTGCTTCCATCACTTTTATTCTCTTAGTTCCCACTCCTTATTCTACATGTGCTATCACTCCTTATCCTCTTAGTCCTAACATTTCTTCCTTTTCATCTTTTTGTCACTCATCATTGTCCCCACTTTGATCGGCACTTCTTCCTCATTCCTATATTTCATCACTTCTTACATTTTCTCCTCCTCTTCTTTTCATTTTCGACACTTCCTCCTCATTTCTTTGGTCCCATTTCTTGCACCAAACCAAGTCCACTCCTCCTCCCTTTTGGTTTCATTTCCTACTCCTTATAATTTCATTTCGTCATATAAGTACGTACCTACTCACTTTTCCTGTTTTTTTTATATTGTAAAGCTACATACAACATATTGTCTTCTTAACCACCATTTTTATTTTTATTTTTATTTTTTTACATGCAACTTTTCCTTTCTTTTTTTCCTTTATTAATTTTTTTTCAGGTATTGTGCTTAAGGTTTTAGCTCACTTTATTCAAGCTTCATATACACTGTAAGTTTTTAAATTTTTGAGCTTACAAATCTAATTTATTAGTAGTTAATAATTTAACTTGCTTAATGTCTTTTATATTTAATTTATTATGAAATCTGAAAAAATTATTCTCATTTTTGTACGCTGAAAAATAAATTAAATAAAATTAAATATTATTATATATAGGTTGTATGTGAAGATATGTAGTAGTTATAATTTTTAGTTGTTGTAGTAATTGTTAACATTAATGAATTGTATAAGTAAAATAATTATTTATTTTTAACACTTGTATTTTATTTAGTAGTGATTTTGTTAATTAGTTATTTGTTAATTTATATTATTTTGGAGTTGTTTGATTGTGGTTTGCTTTCTTTATTTTGCCGTGAATATGGGAATGTGTTTAAAGTGTATTGTCAATTGTAATTATAGCGTTGTAAAAGAAAAACATGAAAAAAAATTATTTTTTAAAAAATAATACTTCCCATGACACTTCCTTAGTAAAGTGCCACATGAAGCAATTTTTTTAAAAAAAATATAGACTTCCTATAGCGCTTTCTTCACCATAGGAAGTGTTTTTATTTTTAAAAAAATATATATATGTTGTGGTGTTTCCAAGCGCTGCAACTTCTTTTAGTCATAAGAGGATATATATCACTTCCTAAGCACCATCTTTAGTTTAAAAATAAGCGTCACATCTGCCCTTTTTTTGTAGTAGTGATTTTTAAGGTCCTTTATAATAAATATTATTTTGTATAGGTCCCTTATTATAATTTTCCTATTATCTATTTAGTCGTTAATAGCACATACACTAGTACAAAAAAGAAATTTTAGACCAGCACATTTAGACCGGTTATAGCGGGTAAGGTTTAAAAGATATGACATGTGACTTTTTTGTAATTAAGAACAACTTCTGAAACCGATCCCAAAAACAACCAGTCTAAAAAATATTATTTAGACCAGTTTTCTAAAGAATTGGTCTAAAAAGATAAAATAATTAAAAATTATAAATATTTTTTAGACCGGATTTATCTATAACAGGTCTAATATATTTTCAGAATTAAAGGTATTTAAAAATATAATATTTTTTTTACTGTTAGACAGGTTGTATTGGACAACCGTCTAAAATACTGAACTTTTTAGACCGGTTACAACCATGAACCGGTTTAAAAAATATCACAAAAAATAAATAAAAAACATGTTTTTTTAAGACCGGTTATCTTGATAACCGGTCTTAAAATTCGTATGTTTAAGACCCGTTATGAGATAATCGGTCATAAAAAAATGACTTTTAAGATCGGTTATTAAGATAAGCGGTCTTAAAAAAACATGTTATTTATTTATTTTTTTTGATATTTTTTATTTTTTGTAACCGGTCTAAAAAGTCTCGTTATTTCCAGCTCCCACGCCTCCTTCAATTCTCAAAATTTCCAATGTTGCTCTATCTTTTTCCTTGAGTTGCTTAGTTTGCATCAGCGACGATCTGCAAGAGTTCGGCGTTGTGTAGTGAAATTTGTGTAGGCAATTTGTTGAAGCCCTAATTCCCTTGTAGATATTTTTCGCTCCGTTTATTTTTTTTTTTGTGATTTCACAAATTCTCTGATTCCCTGTCATTGTCATTCCTCCTTCTCATCGCTCTTCTCTGTCTTTTTCTTATTTGCTGGCAATGCCTTTTGCCGGATGTGCCTGTCTTAAGCTTTAACTAAAACCTTACTGGAGACTTCTCTTTCTTTCCATCCTTAACTGACTCACGAAAAAGCCTAGGAATGGCTGAACTTAACCCGTGGATGTGCGTCCTCCTTTGCTAAAATGTGGGTGTAAGCTTCAACCTGGTGTACACTGTATGCTCGAATCTTTGTTTTTAATGGTGGGTTCTGTTGATTAAGAGAAAACAAACAGGAAAAAACATTAATTGACTAGGATTTTTATGAATTGAGGCCTTTGTTTTATGAGTAAGTTTTGAGTGCCTGCAAGGTGTTTGATAAAATGTTTGACAAAAGGGCAAAATGCTTAGTTTAGGGGACATTGTGATCATATGACCGTTTGGAGTTGTTTGGTTTGTAATATGCAAGGTTATCAAACCTGGACCAGTCACTGAACCGGTCGGGGTAGTGGGTCAAACCAGAGTCAAACCGGAGCTAAATCGGAGCCAAACCGGTGAGAAATTAAAAATTTTAAGCTTATTAGTATGAAATTCTAAAGGAAAAATTAAAAAATTATTTTTTTAAAAAATAAAAAAATAGACCCGGACCGGTTTATCGGCCGGTTCCCGGTCCGGACCGTCCGGGTCTGATAACCCTGGTAATATGAGATAATAGTAATTGTTTTATGACTTGTTCTTTTAAATGCTCCCAAGGTGTTTGGGAAATATATAGAAGAGGAATTTGGTCAAGTTAATATTGTTCAATCTCTATGTGAAGACTTAAAAAACTATACAACTTGTTTGAATGCATATATTGTTGTGGTAAACTTTGGGCTATTAACAACACCAATATATATGTATCCTATTCCTAGCACAATCAGCTTATGAGAACGCAAATAGGAGATAAAAAAGCTTATCAATTTGGGAAGATGCCATTTTGCATATAAACTAACCAACTAAATTAGCCATATGACAATATAGAACATCCCTAAAAAATTATTGAAATGCTTCATGCTGGTAATAATCATGAGCCCCTCCCTTACCCAACAATCAAAATAAGTAATACTACTTACCAAGAATGGACTACAAGTATTAGGAGTGCTAAAGTGGACGGTGATGAGGGTATAATAAATTAGAAAAAGTCATCTGAAGGATAAAAGGTCGGTTAGTCTATAACTATTTTCTTTACAGTATTAAATATGTGAGTTAATATATCAGTTCTTTCTGATACTTTCATCATAAACACTTGGCTTCAGGAAAAATAAATAAATGAATAAATACAAACCCTTGGCTATAGACTATTCATGGAACTTGATAATTGTATAAAATATCTTCTTTTTTCTATTTTAGCTCCACTCTCTATTTCTCCTCTCCTCCTTTTCTTCCAATTCTACCATCAATCCTTAGTTTTACACACTATTGACATACCCCCAGATGCACATCACCAAAGGAAAAAAAATGCTAAGTCCATGTACATGGCATCCCAAACTTCTATCACCAAAGACAATATAGTCCCTTAATTTATAATCTTTAGCAAGTATTTTGATGATAAAATGACTTTGCCTTTGTTACTTTCAAAATATCATAGCTGATGAAAACAATAAGCCACTATAACACTGTCTCAATTGATATTCTTTCTATCATACATCTTAATGTACAATCTGACTATAAATTCCCTAGCAACTGAAGTTAATTATTTTAAGATCATTTGCTGGACCATGGATGTCTACTTTTCTAATGAATTCCCTAAATATTTATTGTCAATGGGAGAACAAAATTATCAAAGCTATAAAATTAAATTCCAATGACAATGTTGGAGTAATAATATCAGTAATTTATATTATTTAAACACTTCGGTTAAATAATTCCACTAAAGTCATCTTGTGAAAACGTAATTACTCCCTAGTCCATATATCCACTACATGTATGTTAGTTACCACAACGCACAAAGTGAATACTAGAACTGTTTAAAACATCTTAGTTACTTATGGCATGACGCAGTCAAAGACGACAAAAAGGCTGTTGGGAGAAAAAATAATATACACAGACAATATTTTTCTAGAACAAACAACACAAATTAAAGGACCAGAACAGTGAGTCATTAAAAACATAGAACAATAAATATGTGTGTGCATATAGTTCCATTTAATAAAGAACGGAAACCAAAGACCAGAGGTTCATTAAAATAGAACGGAAATCAAATAAGGGTCCCGTAAAAGTGTTTTGGTTTGGAATCTGACTTGGGTTGCAGTTGGAATTTGATTACTAGCATTTTCGTTATGCTGTGGCATTTCAATTTGTGATCCTTGTTGTTTTGTTTGTTGCAAAGTTTGATTCTGATTGTTGAAAAACTTCTGCTGATGCGTTTGGTTGTACCTAAACTAATTTAATTGTTGGAAATGTTCTTGCTTAAGATAAGCTTTGCATGGACTTAGCTGCACTTATTGTGCATTAAATATTACTATCCATCTGACTTGACCATCCTAATTGAATTTCCGTAGAAGGAAGTGCTTGCTGGAATTTTTGCTAAACTGTCCATATCTAAACTGTCTTATGAAATTCCATTGATTCTTAGCAATTCCATTAAGATTGTGGCTGGAATTAAGTGTTACCTAGAGTTTACTTTGTTTGGAAATTGATTAGGCAACCATTCACATTCCCACTTGAGCTTGTTGGAAAAGTTGTGCCCAAAAAATTAAAGGTAGGTTGTATGAGAAAGATATTTTAAAAAAAATGGAAAGAACGGTTGTAACTACAACCGGTCTAAAAAGTTAGACTTTTTAGACTGGTTGCAGTTGCAACAGGTCTAAAAAGTCAGACTTTTAAACCGTGTGTGTAGCTTCAACCGGTCTAAAAAGTCTAATTTTTTTGAACTCCTATTTCAAAACAAGTCTTGATGTCTTACTTTTTACCACAGTTGTAACTAAAACCAGTCTAAAAAATGTTACTTAAGTAACAGACTTTTTAGACCTGCTACTTAATCCGGAACCGGTTTAAAAACTCATTTTTAACCGATCTAAAAAATCATTTTTCCATTGGTGATATCAAGGTAAAACGAGTTAGACTGTTGTACCTATTTGACAATTTTTCTAATATATTTGTCACAATAATAATTCTCATTTGACTGTTGCATGTTACTATGTTAAGCTCAATTTTTCACTAAAGTAAGTTTACAAACGTTAAGTTTTCTTGTTCGAATAACATAATAGTAATTCATCAATTTAGCACTTGCAATTTTTTAACTTCATGGATAATGAACTGAAAAAAAAAAAGCAAACAGGATAAAAAATAATTTAATTAATGCCAACATACATGCATATGCTTAATATTTTTTTAATATGCGAACTAGTTAAATTGACCCTGATTTTATTCCGCTGCATATGGTCAATGTTGATTCCCTTATTTATCTGGGGGAAAAATTCAAAGTTACTCCATATTGGTAGAATATATATCAGATATTATATATACTAATCATTTTTTTTTCTTT
>JAYWLI010000147.1:0-51041 GCA_037074505.1 Albizia julibrissin
TTCCGGAAAGGCTGCCCAATTAAATGTGTTAAAAATGACACAAGTTTCCGTGGCAATTTTGAAACTTCTCTCTCGCATTGCTGAGAGGGAGCGGTGTTTGCGAGATGAAGTATACAGGATGAAATAAGGTCCCCGAGAAAGGAAGGGGAGGGGCAGCAATAAACTTTATGGGGGGTATTTTTGCTTCCGCCGACAGGAAGTCGGATCTGGATGTGGCTCGTTGTCGACAACTGGACTCGAGTCGCGTGTTCCACGTCGCCCGATTTGGACTCTGCCACTGCACTGGAACTGCGGCGGCTTGAAAGAGCATACGAGCGCGGGGGGTGGGCGGGGTGAGGACGAATTCGCGCTGACGTCAAAGGCGAACTCTGCGCGGCCGTGTACTGCCATGGGGAAACAACTTCGAAAAATTTTGTACAGCGTGAATTTTTTAGGCCAAAAATTTCCAAAAAATTCAAAAGAAATTCAGAAAAATTCAAAGAGGTTAATGAATTTTTCAGACCAAAACATTCCAACAATTCTAAAAAATTCAAAATTTTGTACAAAGTAAATTTTTTAGACCAAAAAGTTCAAAAAACGTAAAAACAATTCAGAAAAATTCAAAAATTTTATGAATCTATCAGACTAAAACTTTTCTAAAAATTCACAAAATTTAAAAAAATTCAAAATTTTGTACAGCAAATTCAAAGTTATTTCCCCTTGTGTACTGCGCTGAGCAAGCCCGGTAGGGGTGCACGCTGTACGCAGAAATTCTCCGGAATTCTGACAAAAACAACGATAGTCATGGCGTTTTTCGATTGGCTAACGTTGATTGATCAGCATAGTGGAGAATTCATGTAAGAGGGGTGAAACATCATTTTTTACCTACTTTCAGGCTAACGGGCCTCCCGTAATCTACTCCTAATTTTCCCCTTTGACCTCCCCCTCCTCACGCCCCTGGATCTAAAAGGGCATGTTGCGTGGCTGTCTGATGGTTGCAGTGCTTGCGCGGTGCCCACCCGAACCACCCCCGCCGGCCATCAACCCCCGGAACCATCCCCCGGAAAAGGTCCCTCGGAACCGGAAGCGATTCCAGCCCGGTGCTTCGCTGGCACGGCCACCGAGAGATGGCGCTGCGCGTTGTCTGACGGACGCTTCGTGAAAAATGGCGGCGCGGCGCCTGGAAATGAATTAGCTTTTACTGCATAAATAGCAGCCGCATTATTTATCAGCCGGCCGAGGGGGAGAGGGCGGCGAGCGCGGCGAGCGCGGCAAGCTCGGTGGCTGGCCCGAGAGCGCTGCGCCGGCCGCGCCCTCCGCGGCCACCGCCCCCGCACAGCGCGCTTCGACTGGTACACATTTTTGTTTCGCAATTTAGCGGCGCGCGGGAGTTAATAATTGCTTCCAAGCGAGGCTAAAACATTTTCATCGCAAACGGCTGTCGGGGCGGAGCGATGCTGCGCTGCGGAGGGCGGCGCCGGGGCTGGCCGGGGCTGGCCGGGGCTGGCCGGGGCTGGCCGGGGCTGGCCGGGCTGGCCGGGGCTGGCCGGGGCTGGCCGGGGCTGGCCGGGGCGCCCGCGGGGCGAGGGGCGGAGGCAAGGGGACGTGACAGGTGAGCACCCCGCCCCGCCCCGCCCCGTAATTGCATTACCATGCGAGCTTTCCCAAATCACGAGCCGCACGCCGCCGCTTCCTCTCTCTGTCGAGCCTGCGAGGAAGAGGCGGCTCATTGATTCAAAATTCACGCAACGCTTCACCTCTACAATTATTTTTCCAAGGATAAGAAGAGCGTTGTTGTAATTAGCGATGGTAATCAAGTGCTCGCATTACACATGGAATAATTTCGGGAGCCAGCGGCGCGCGTTGCACTCTTCATATTTTATTATTTTTACCTGCTGGCGCGCGCATTTTACGCGCCCGCGCTGAAGACTGTGCCTTTGCCGGCCCGTCCATTGCTGGCCCTAATTTCCCGGAGGCAGCAGCGGCTAGCCCCGCCATGGCACGGGGGGCCGCGCCAAGCCCCGCGCCAAGCCCGCGCCAAGCCCCGCGCCAAGCCCCGCGCCCCCTCTCGCCGCGCACTCCATAACCATCACCGCCCGATCCACAAATTAGGACGTCGCAAAGCCGAGCTGATTGCATTAAATCCGCGGACTCAAGTTTGCAGCGGGGCTCGTCGCGTGATGAGCGTCAAGTTGAGAGACAATAGATTAAGGGTTTAATAAATTGCGCGAGCCGGAGTGGCGGCGCCGGCGAAGAGCGGCGCCAGGGCTGCGAGAGGGCCAAGGCTGGGGTTCAAGCTCTTGAGGATACTTTCCGTTATTTCAGACGTAATTCACCGGGAAGGGCCCTCCATCTTGAGGGAAATATAGTGTGTTCATGTCGGAAACGTTGGCGCTGCCACGGCGCTGCCCCTGCGGGCGCGCGCGGCGCCAAACCCCGCTCACCCTCAGCCCGGCCTCCCCGGCCATCCGGGCGTGATTCGCGAAGGCACATCCATGGCACATCCCTCACCGCAGGGCTGTCGTTGTGCGACGGCTGGCTCGCAGGCTCCAGCCTTGGTTCCAGCCTCGGGGCTCTACTCGGCATCGACGGCCGCAGCAGGGCTCCTAGTGGAACGCGTATAGGAAACGATGGGAACGCCACTGCAAAAACACACAATCCTAGCCTTAATTCTTGAAATTTATTTTTTATGATTCCCTTATTGTAGTAGCATTGTTCGGAAGTACTTAAGTCTTAGAGTAATTTCACTTTGGCACAGCAGTAGCCTTCAGTCGAAACGCGTTTCCACGCAATGAAACGAATAATCGGATGGAGTTGACTCTAGGGTACAAGCACGGATCTGGCGGGTGCAACCGCCTAGTGCTCTTCGTGGTCCTCCGGAGCCATCTGATCGGCGCGCTCGGCGCGGCGGCGCAGGTCGCGGGGGCGGTAGGCGTCGCGCGGCTCTCGGTCGCGGGGGTCGCGTTCAGTGTCCTCGCGCTGCCACCGCGCCGCCAGCGCCGCGTCCACGGACTTCACCTGGTAAGCGGGTGCCTCTGGTCTCTGCGGAGGGACACGCCAACAAGAAGAAATACTTCAATTCTGCTGGAAACGGAGATGGTTTCTTTGACTTTACCTTACGATTTCTGTTATTGAAGCATTAAAATAAAGCCAAGCAATTTGCTGAAAAAACGAAAAACATTGTAAACTTGTCTGAATCCCCGACGAGTGCGCGCAAAAAAAGCGTATCTTTGGGCGGCGCGGCAAGAGACATCGATCTCCCACATGGTGACACAACTCTCTCATGCCGCCACCCGTGCGCGGTGTACGCCTTTGGTGCCCGGATACGTCGGACTCGTCGGTCTGCTCGGGGACTCACCCAGCGCTCGCCGACCGTCGCGAGGTAGACGACGGGCGGCCTGGCCGCGGGCCTCGCGGGGCGGCGGCTGCTGCTCCTCGACGGCCAGGTCGTCCACGTAGCCGGCGATCGGGGCCAGCTCCGAGCCCAGGGGTGGGCCCAGCGGCACCCCCTGGGGGGAGCGCTTGCCGCCGGGCTTCCAGCCGCGCGAGTACGTGAAGGTCTGCCCCCAGGCGGCCTCGGCCAGCAGCAGGCCGGCCAGGGACGCGGCCAGCGCGGCCAGCAGCGCGCCGGGACAATGGCGCTTGGCCATCCTGCGGGCACGGGGACGGTAGCAGGGCGGTTCAAATGCAGTCGCTCCGGGGATACGCCAGGCATGGGCGATATGTAATTTATCGTATCGCGATACGATACCTTTTACGTATCGATAAAATCCTATATATCAAAACCGACAATTTATCGCAATATCGGGGCCGATAAATTATCGCGATATTGCAACCGATAAATTATCGTGGTATCGTCACAAATAAATTATCGCCATATCGTGGCCGAAAATTAACGCCCTCTCAGCACCGACGAATTATCGTTAAATTAAGTCTTCCAGTACGTTCAGACATTCCTGGCCCAATATAATCCTCTATGAGAGCGTACTTCGTCCTGGGGAATACAAGAATTTGACCGCAAACTTCGTCCTTAATGGAAACTCGGTAAACTCGGCCACCTGAGAGGGGCACACTAATCGGCGGCTTTATGGCGATATGGCGATATTTTAACGGTGTCGATAAGGCGATAATTTATCGGCGGTGATATATCGATAAAAATAAAATTCAATATAGTGCCGACACGATATTTAAAATATCGCGAAAATATCGATGTATTGATACATCGCCCATGTACCGTACACCTAGGCTGCGTGCAGTGCGTTTTGTCCAGCTTGCGTGGCCTGGCGCCTCCTGGAGGACGAATCGCCACCTCGACTACTCCGACGACGAGGGTGGGGCGGGGCCACTCCACGCCGTCAGCCAGGTCGCAAGGGATGAATTGGGCCGCCAGTAAAAAGAGGTTGATGTCGCCCGCAGCCAGTGGGCAGTGCCCACCAGTGCCTAGCGGGGCGGGGCCTGGGCCGCGAGGGCCGCGAGGGTTGCCGATCCTATCCTGTACGGTTCGGTCCGGCCCGGCAGGCCGGACAACTGCCCCTTGGGGGATGACCGGGATCGTTGGCGGGTTTAGACTCGGCTGTAAACCGGCGTGACGAGACCTGGAAGAGGCGGGCCGAGGGCTGCCGGGGTGGCCGGACGGGCCCAGCGCCGAGATTAGAGCCAGAGCCTCTGCCCCGCTCTGCCCCGCGATTCACGTCCCGGCAGCCCCGGCAGGGCGCGCCCCGCCCCCGGCGAGGCATCAAGATCTCACGCCGCGAAATGAGCAGGAATGGGGTGGGCGTGGTTTCACGTGGTTTCGCGTGTCCGCGCGTGCGAAAGCACGCGAAAGCAGGCAGCGGATCAGGCACAAAAGCTCGCACACGTTTAGTGCGCATTGTGCGGACGCGGCGGGGCGGGGCGCGGGCCGCGGCGCGGGCCGCGGCGCGCAGTGCCGGGATGCCGGGGGCGATTTGGACAGAGATAAGCATGCGTGCGGGAGGCGGAACTGCAATTACACACCGGCCAGGCCATGGCCGCAGCGCGCCGGCCTCCGGGAAGGGGTTAGCACTGCCCACTCGAACCACCGACCACCACGGACACACTTTCCAAACTCTGGTTCGCTTTCGAGCGACGGACGAAGCCATCGGACAGGGCTAGGCTGGTAGTGGTGCCCGCGAGGCTGATCGCACCCTCGGCCGCTGGAGGCCACGGCGGACACGGCTGGAGAGGGAAGTCACGGCGCCAAGCGGCGCCAAGCACTGAGGGCGCGCTCTGGCGGCGCTCGGAGCAACCAGGCTGCCAGCGCGTGGGGTATCGCTGCTGCTGGGGCACCATCGCCTTCCTCCCCTAATTGCAAGGTAATACCTTCCACCTGCACGGCAGATCGAGCTCGACAGATAAGAAGGAGGGCCGCAATGTAGCTCTTTTTGCAAACGCACAGAGGTGCTGTCGCGCCTTTTTGCCTATCTTCAAGGCGATTTCGCAGGCGTGTGTTCCTTCTAACCGCGCCTGCACGCTACCAATACCACCCCTTTGCGGACGTCATTCTGCGTGCCGGATCGACTTCGCGGACCGAACGAGCCCTGCCCGGCGAGCGAGAAGGGAGCTCCGCGAGCCGACTCACCAAAAGTCGTCGTCGCCTATTCGGCGCTGGGCGGGGACGAGGTGGACGAGGTGGGCGAGGCGGGCGTCGCTGTGCTCGGAGGCCCCCAGCGGCTTGCAGTGGCCTCGAGCCGCTGCCGGTACGGCTTCGAACGGCTACTTCCGACTATCTACCGTCCACTTCCGGCGGCTTGCGGCTGTTTAGGTGGCTCCCGGTACGCGGAGCAGTGTGAGGCACTGCGTCTCCGATCGAGTGACCGTGGTCTGGACAGGACACCCCCTTATATAGGACGGGGTGGCTCTGGCCGCTGGCCCCGGCCCCGGCCCCGCCAGTGTCCGCTCATCTCCTCCAACAAATTTGGCCTTTTGTCAGTCCGCCCGGTGAGCCCCACCCCCTCTCCTTTTCTCTCACCCTCGTCCTGGTTTCCAGAACAGCCCCGCCCTCGGCCCCTGTGGAAAGGGAAGGGGCTCCCCGTACGTGCGGGTGTTTGTTGTTAGAGGGTAGCAGCCCCAGTTTGCGCAAGTCGGCGAACGCGCCCCCGCCCTGTCCTGCCGCGCAACGCCCCGCCCCCGCCCGGCGAGTACTACTGAGGTGGCGCCAAGGGCGACACGCGGCGAGGCTAGCAAAGTAGTGTCATGCAGTGATCACAAATAAAACGACACCAACCAATCTTGTTGAAATTAGTGGTATATTTATTAAAGAAAAAATACAATCTACGACGGATTAACAAGAAGGAGGGACAATGGAGATTGTTAACGATCATAATTTTCTAGTCCAACGTGGCCTCGGTCGACCATCGTAACCCATTCCTCGAAAACATTAAAGTCAAAGGCCCCACCCCCGCCCACACCACCCGAAGGCCACCCCCGCTCAGCCCCAGCTTGTGGGTCTGGCCCCAGCCTCCAGCAGAGTGATTCCGCTCACAGGCGAGAGGAGCAGGTAATGACGCTGATTGGCCGGCGGACCCGAATGCCTAGCGCTTATTGGCTGCAGCCAGTGTGCGGAATCGAGCTGCTGGCACGGCCTAGCGCTCCTCGTGCTCGTTGTTCTGGTCGCCGGACTGGCTGAGGGCGCCGAGGGCCAGCGAGGGCCGGCGGCCCAGGTGCAGCACGGGCTCCTCAGCCAGACGCCAAGGATCGAAGGGCGCCTGCGTGGACCAGAAACAGAAATGGGGTTAAGTTGTGTACCTCGTTCCAGCAAACCGCTATCTTCTCTGGAACCCTTGTAATTTATGTCACAGCCTAAAAGTTGATTGGATTTCGAAGCAGATATGCCTTTTATGCACGGAGGCTTCTAATTGTGTGCCTTAAAAGCCGCTCTTAAAGCAACATCAGGAGTACCTCTGACCGCGGTGCCCGAGTCATGCAAACGACGAATCAGGCACCGGAAATCACGCAATGATTCATTTTTAAATGAGGGCTCGTGCCACTAGTAATGCAAGCCTTCAAGCGGCAAAGTTTGGTCGTTGTATCTCCAGGCCCTGCAGGGGGCAGCGCGTGCCCGAGCGTCAACCGCTCTCCCCTGTACTCACCCGGTGCTCGCCCCGTCCTTCCAGGAAGTACCGGAACAGGGGCATGTCCTCGGCCAGTACGTCGTCGCCGGTTCTGGCGCCGGGCGGTGGTGGCCCAACGGGCGCAGGCTGGGCGCCCGCCCGCTTGCCGCTCTTCCAGCCCCGCGAGTAGCTGAAGGTCTGGCCCGCGGCCTGGTCGGCCAGCAGGGCGAGCAGCGCGCCGGCCACCAGCACGGCGAGGAGCGAGAGCGAGGCGGTCGCCATCCCTGCCGACACCAGGTACAAATCAGGGTTTCCGACCTGTGACAACCCTACGAAGCACCTCAGGCTGAGCAGAGTCTGCAAGCAGGAGTGCCTATCAATTCGATTCAAGACTGTCGTCACCCCGTCTTGTGGAGAGACGCGTGAGGTGAATTCGTCATGAGGCCATGTTGATTCACACGGACCCACCTGAGAACTGCTCCGCCGAAAACGTAGACTGAGGCTGGCTTCGTGGGGCTGCGCGCTCCTGCCCGACGACCTAGCGTGCAAGTGGCCCTCCGGTGGGGTAAGCTCTGCTCTTATAGTCTCATCTCATTCCAACAATGGACTCCGGACGGGGGAGTAGCCTGCGCCCCCCGCCCCGTCCTGCCCCACTCCACCCTGTCCATCCTCGCCCCCGCTCCCTGGATGCAAATGGAGGCAATCCAATCGGGCAGTGAGCCTTGCTGGGCCTGATGGGGGTGGCTGAACGGCATGGCCAAGGTGTGGCCCGCCAAGGCGGAGGGAGACCAGAGGGACCTGCTCGACTCGAGCGAGGAGTCCACCAAGAGGTCGAGCGTGGAGAGGATCGGAGCGAGTGGCGAATTCCAGCGTCGCACGCCCGGAGCGGGCAGATGGTAACAGCATTTCTTGACGGTGAGTGACGGCAAATTCTCGCCAAAAGTTCTCCATGCACCTCTTCACTCTGTACAATGCGCAAATAAATGCCTCGCGAGAAATATATTTAAGTTTGTGGTATTTAAGTGTACTGACGATGGTGAGTACAGTTTCACTGGTCTCCCGCTCCCCGCTCTCGTTCAAAAGTGCCGCCATACGCTCGTACAGTGCTACCAGCAGGGTCGTTATCGATCCTGACAGTGCAAGGGAGACAAGCTGCAAAAATCGTATCATATGGAAAATAATTCCGGCTTTAGAATACTTCTTCGTCAGATCATGGTTTCTGTTGAAGGTACGCATGGGTCAAGAAACAAGTATAATTAAACTATCACGTTGGTAAAACCTTCGCAAGAGCAAAACGTTTTCTGACGCTAGAGGAAGGCTACGGTAGCTTTCACTTTTCTTGTTTTTGTTGTTCTTGAGTCAGTCGAGTTCATAACATGGCTGCCATGCGATGATTCGTAAGTCGCGTAGTTTACGAACGTGTTTATGACTCACCTCGGCGCATTTTTGAGTCTGTGCCGTCTTAAATGTGCTCAAAAAGGGACCTTGGGTGGTGTCCATTCTGAGATTGCCCCCACACACCTAGTGATCGACGAGCAATTATGGAATCTTTGAGAAAATGGTTTTACAAGCCCAAGGTAAGTGGACAAACAAGGCTAGACGTACGATCCCATACGCTCACTGCTAACACCCAATAACTTCATTTTTATTCAGAAACTTGGCCTCTCCTCTTATGTATGTTTGCCTAAATGCACAGCTTGTACTCGAGTTTCTCCTATCCTTTGGGCCGTGCCCAAGAATCGTCCAGATGTGACCTAGAAAATGTCACCTCGCGAAACAAGTAATTTACTTTGATCCTTTGTTGTGGTTCAGCTAAAAGTATTTCCAGCTGTGATAATTTTCCAAATTTCCATCTCTCTTATCATGATATTTGCTTGTTGGAGGTTGTAAAGCTATCCCCAAAGTTCACTTAAATCCCTTTTGTTTTTGTTTTGGTATGCAATAGAATGCTTTCTTTTAACAGCAATGTTATGAAAATTTCTTACTTACTCATTAGTAACCACATGTAATCTGAAAGCTCAGAGAGTTTTCTGTTTATGCCTCCATAGTGGATTAAGTTAAATTCCCAAGTATGGTGCAAACATTTAATCATCTAAAATTTATGTATGCATGCTGTGTAAGCCGTAAACATGTGGTCCAACATTTACGGTTATCCTTAACTTAATCTAGCAAAGAGTCAAACGGATCTTGTGAACTTCAATGTAGCTTCTCATTATTATGACATTATTCCTCTAACTCTATAGTTCTTTGTTCGGTTAATAAATAATTTTTTTGAACTGCATTTCAATTATTTTATTTGTGTTGCAGTTAAAATCGTTATACTGGACACATTTGCTAAAGCCTGGTCAGCTGTTTACTTGTACATGTCATCAGGACATGCGACCATGTGAAGAGCAGACATGCATACGTTCTTGCATCTTAACAATAATAGTTAAGATAGTCTAAAGTAATGAGGATGCCAAAAGACTACTCTAAATTATATGTAGGATTTTATTTCTTCTAGAATTTCTTTATTTTTATTAATTTTGGGGGCTGCAGTGTTTGACTGTGCGACATGCTAGTTGCATAGGCACCCTCGTTGACATTCATTGCTTTTGCATGTAGGCCTTGACCCTAGCTAAGTTTCGCATGTATTTGCAAGACAAATGTGGCACGCTGGCCGTGCGAGTCGGCGGCGCGTGGAGGTTGGAGGCATTTGAGGTGACATCTTGGGGTCTTGGGGTCGTTGCGCCCGCCACGCCTCGCCCCGCACGGCCCCGCGCTTGCGCCCCCCTCGATGTTGTTGCGCCTCCTTTTCTTTTATTTTTTCGTCGACTTCTTTTCGGTGGTCCTCTGCCTTGTTGAGCCGTCGGTATAGTCTGGATGAGGGCCTTGTCGCGCAGCATGGTCAGCATGGCGCAGCGCGGCGAGGGGTCGACGTCCAGCCGTAGGCAGTTGGCCCCAGCTCTCGCCCTGCACTGCGACGCCGGTGAGGGCTAGGGTTCGAGTCTTGGTTTCGGCGAGATCAGGCACTCTGCCGTCACTCCGCCCCGGACTTCGTCACCCTCTAGGTTCGGGGCTTGGCACCCTCTTTAGTCGGTACTCGGACCACTCTACTCCGACGTCGGATCTTGGCCAGTGGCTGAGCCCTCGTCTCCCTTTCCGTCATTTGTGACGACCGCGTGACGTGACGACACGCGGCGAAGGGTCGCGGACGAGGTCAGGGTGGCGCACGGCGGGGTCGCGCTACTCGCCCCGCCCCGCCCCGGCCGGATCAACAAGGCCCAAGTAAAGTCCAGCGGCCGGCCCGCCCCGCCGTATCACCTCGGCTCGCCTCGCGCACGCCTCGCTATCTCGCCCGCCCCGCATCGCGGCCGCGAGCGTGTTTGCGTGCGCACGCCGCGCGTGCGGATACGGCAGGGCCAGCACGCCGACGGCCCGGCGCCACCACCCCCGCCACCCCCGCTCCGCGATCCGATGGACGATGGATCGCCACGCGCGGCTGAGAATCCGCGTGCTCGCGAGCAATGCTTCAGCAGTGCGGCATGGTCCGGGCCCTGGCCACCCCGTGGGCCACCCTGCAGCCATGCTGCAGCCCGGACAACGACCCCACCCTCCGAGCCGACCACGGCTGCGGCGGCTGCATGGCGCCGGCGGTTCGCCGAAAAGGCCCTCATCCCGGCTGCCGGCCCCGCCCAGAGCGAAAGCGTGACTTTCCGAAGCCGTCGACCCGCCCTGTCCCCTGTCCTCCTACGCGGGCCGGGCCATGGCTGTCCAGCGGGGTGTGAGCCCCGTCCTCCAGTCCACTCCAGTCCAGTTCAGTCCAGGCCGTTTCTCCCTGCCCTGGCGCTGCCCTGGCCACGGGGGGCGTTGGCGGTCTGGTCCCGCCCGTGCCCGTGCGAGTGCTGCGCCTTCAGGGCCAGCAGGGTGGTTCTGCGAGCCAATCGGCGCTCGGCATAGTTCCCGCGACCAATCAACGTCCAGGACTCGCTCGATGGCGCGCTGCTCGCGGTCCTCGCCACGGACCTCCCGCGCTCGCCTATATGGACACTCAGTGGCACTCAGCCTTGGGGAGGATTTGGTCGCCCCGCCCCGCCCACCTCGCGGTGCTTTTCCGCACGGCGCGCTAATTGGTGTATACATGCTGGTGTACCTCGGCCGCTAGGCCTATGGCTAGGCCGCAGGCGTGACCGGCCCAGGCATGGCTCAGGCCAGCACAGCTTAGCGTTAGCCTAGACTAGTCTGGGCGTCGGCCCCACGTTTCGGAGCAGCGCAGTGCCTCGCGTCGCAGCCTCCGCACCTCCGCACCCACCCACCCACGCACGCACGCTGGACCTGGCGGGGCTGCCACCGCCACGCGGTTCGTCGCCTGATAAGGGCGTGGTGGCCCCCTTGACGTTTGCGTGCCACAAGGGCGTATATACATCCGGTCCATCCTGAAAGGCGTATCTGCTGTGTGAAGGGATGGGAGACGCGCCTTTTTGGCGGGTCGACTGTTGATACGCCCTTGATGCACGCACGCGTCGCCATACGACCATCGCCGGCCGGGTCTGTGCCGGGGGCCGTGTTCGGGCTCGTCGACACCGAGGTGTAGGCACTGAGTTGGCCAAGCGACGCGCGCGACGCCGCTGCATATCGTCCCGTTTCATTCGATTCCTGTTTGAAGCGGCGATTGCAGTTCGATCCCGAGCTCCAAAAAAAAGAGGGGGTGGTGATCATGAATTGCAGCGAGGTCTGCATTTTGCGGAATCAATGGAGCATGTACCCCTAGTTTAAACCTCATTTTTTAAAAATTGACATAATGTACCAATTTTGTCCGAGGAACTGTAATTTTTTATTTTGACCTCTAACTTGGGCGCATGTTTGCGGAGTGCTCCACTCTGGAGCCCAGGAGCGACCAGTGGCCTCGGGGGTTCAAAGACTCGCTCCAGAAGAATTTGAATCGCGTCGTGGACACTCGTCATAAATTCGGCTCCGGAGCCGAGGCCCTGCCCGCGTCTCGGTCTCGTCTGGTCGGCGGGCGGAACCGGTATGGTGTATGCTCCGTGCGCTGGACCTGGCCCGCACCTGTTGAGTGGGCCGTGCTGGCCGTGCTTGCCGGGCCGCGAGGGCTGTGAAAAGCAACGGCCTTTCCTCCGCCGCCTTCGGCCGAGTGGATTGAACGGAGTGGCTGCGCCGGCCATCAAATGTTGCAGTGCCAAGTAGATTGGAGTGAGGAGGGTTGCCCTGCCCGCCTCGCTATCGCGCTCACGCGACGCGCAGCCCGCCAGCCCCAGGCCAGCCCCAGGCCACGGGCCCAACGCGGTGTTGCGGCCGACACGTGATGCAGGGGGCGGAGCGGGCCAGCTTCAGCTCGGGGGCGCCCTGAGCCCGCCCCAGGCCCGCCACGCCCCATGGCAGGCCAGGCTGGAGGGAAGCCGTCCGCGAGTCCGCGGGCTGCAGCCTTTGAGGCCTCAGCGGCGGTCACCCCGGGAGCTGGCCTTGCATGGCACCGCCAGCACCGCGAGCCGCCGCAGTCGGCGGAGGAATGCGAAAAACGCGGCCCGGCCTCGGCGACGCACGCGGCGCAGCGCGCAGCGCGAAACTGCTCATCGACTTTCTACTCCCGCCGCGGGGCCCTGGCGGGGCCTAGCCGCGGCGCGGAGTGACGCTGGCGGGGCCGCGGGGGGTCAGTGGCGGATCCAGACCGTGACTCCGGGGGCAAAGTAGCACGGTTTGCCTACACTCAGGGAGACTCAGGGACACTGTTGAGGCCGCGCAGTGCATGTGCGGGTCGAGGCTCCGCCGCGTACCGACTGTACCACAAAGTCCATACTTTGTGGGCTGCACGCCGTGGCACGTGGCCGCACGGCGCCGCCGCGGGGTCGCCGTGCGGGGCGGTGCGTATTATTAGCGGGAGCAATGCGCGGCACGCAAAACCCGGGCGGAAAGTCCGAACCCGGCGGGGCGGGGCAGCCCGCGGGCTCGCGGTCGGGATGCGCCCCAGTGCGATCGGATCGGGCCGCATCGATCGGCTGCCGGTCGAAGAGGCGGCACGCCGCGCCGCTCTCACCTTGCGAGGACCGCGGTTTTTAGCCGCGGCCCGCACACGGCCACTCGACCGTCCCCTTCCAACTCTTCTTTTCCCCCCCTAATTTTTGACGCTTTTATTGTAATAGAGCTGCTTCTCGAGAAACGAGTCGAGAATTCTCCAAGGCCTGCTCCGCCCATATTTGCGCCAACTGACTGCGTCTGAGCTGAAGAGAGGGTGGCAAGCTTTCTAAAGTTCTCCACTCTGTTCGCATAGGGTTTTAAAAAAAATCAAAAAAATTTAAAGTTTTTTTAAAAATGTTTCCCCCCGTTTTTTTTTCTCTGTTCCCCTACATGTGAATGATAGAGGCCGTGGTGCTTGATAGGATGCCGCACGCTGAGTGGAGGAGTGTGGTGACGGTGATGTCCAGCAGCTAGTAGCCCAGGCCGAGGCCCCGGCAGGCAGCCGAGCCGAATCGGTGGCGCGGCGACCGGCAAAACGGGGCGCGCTCTTGCGAAACGAGAAGGCCCGCCGAGGCGCGGCGCCCCTGGCCGCCCCTGGCAAGGACGACGCGCCGCGGCCGCGCGGCCCTGCTCGCGAGCCTCTTTACGTAAACCGGTGCGTTTGACGGGCCAGGCCAGGCCAGGCCGCGACGCGGGGCGGGGCGGGGGCATGCCCGCGGACCGCGCCAGGCGCTGCACCCGGGCGCGTCGCGCCGTCTGGGTGACCCCCTCCCCAACCCCCCGCGAAGGCGATGAAAATAATCCGACGTCTCTGTGGCTTTGAATACGGCCATCGGCAGCCGTCGGCCATGCCGGCGATGTGTCCGTGCATAATGGGAGTACCGTGCCATTCGGTCCACAATCAAAGGCGTATCTGGCGTGTGATAGGATGAGGGGATACGCCTCTCTTGGCGGTCCTATCGTAGAAACGCCCTCCTTGCACGCACACGTCGTCCGGCTGCTGCCGTTGGCCGCGGCGCGACGAGTTTGGCCGTCCCAGCCGGGCCAGGCCCGCCAGGCCGCATATCAATGGGTGACGTAATGACCCCAGCGTCGCCAGCGTCGCCTCGCCGACGGCACTTGGCGCCCGCTGCCCGAAGGGAAGTCCTCAACCATTCTCGAAGATGCTCGCGGAGCATCGTAAGTCGACGCCGTTTCCATCGACTTACGCGGTTCCTGTGCTCGCAATCCAGACAGAAGAATCGGAATGCCCCGCGGCTGTGCGCGCTGATTGGCTCCGGGCAGCCAGTGGCAGCCAGTGGCAGCCAGTGTGGGGGCGTTGGCCAGCGCCGGCTCTGCTGCTCAGTGGGGCAGAGCGGCGCGGGGCCGCGCGGGCTGTGCCGCGATTCGCGACGCCGACGAGGAAACGCCGAGCGCCGGGCTTCCGCCCCCGCCCCGCCCCGGTGCAGGTGGAGGCCCCTCTGCCACCGCTCGGCGCGCCGTGAGATAGATTGTCTCGATCGGGGCAGACGTCAGTGACGTCACGCGGCCTCACGCTACGTCCCCGCCCCGCCCCCCGCAGGGACATCGAGCGCTGAGTCACAATAAGGCGAGGCTCGCCGAGGCTCGCCTGCATCGGCTGGCCGCCACTGGCCGCCACTGGCCGCGCCGCCTCGCGTGCGGCGCCGTGTCGCGACGTCATCGCGGCCCTGCTGCCTTTTGGGGCCATGAGCGCGCGGTGGCGCGCGGAGCCTAGGCACCCTCTACTGGCCAGGACTGGCCAGGACTTCCCTCGCACTGCCGCCGCCGGCCGCCGCGCCCAGAGGGCGGCAATTGGCGCGCCGCGGGGCTGGACGGGGTCGGAAGTCGGCAGATAAGGAAACGGGCCGCCAGTTGCCACGCCGCTATCTGCGGCCGCGTCGCGTCGGCGTGTTAGTCACGTCGGATCGCGAAAAGGCGCCGCCAAGCAAAGCGGGCAGAGGTGGTGACATCGCGCGCCGTTGCTGCACCTCCACGAGGTAGAGCCGGGCGCCCGGAGGGTAGGCCGCCGCCGGGCCGGCGTGCGGGGCTGCGCGGCGGATTGCCTACCCTCGGCTCGGTGGGGGCTGTGCCAGGGCTGTGCCAGGCAGCCCGAGGCCAACGCGGGCGAAAGTGCAAGTGGCACGGCTCGGCGCCCTTCCTTCCATGGCGCCATGGCCAAGCCATGGCCAAGCCTCGCTGCTGCTAGCAGGGCCAGGCCGGGCTATAGCACCAAGGGGAAATAACTTCCAAAAATTTTGTACAGCGTGAATTTTTCAGACCAAAAAATTCCAAAAATTAAAAAAAAAAATTCGAAGAAATTCAAAAAGACTAATAAATTTTTCAGGCCAAAAATTCAAAAAATTCTAAAAAGTTCAAAGAAATGTAAAAAATTCAATATTTTGCACAGCGTAAATTTTTTAGACCAAACAATTCAATAAAAATTAAGGAAAATTCAAAAAAATTATGAATTTATCAAACGAAAGTTTTTTTCAAAAATTCACAATATTCATAAAAATTCAAAAAATTCAAAATTTTGTACAGCAAATTCAAAGTTATTTCCCCTTGTATAGCACGCCCCCTCGCGACGAGCAAAATGACACGGTTTCCTTTTCACCAGGCAAACCAGTCAGTCGTCAGATTGGATCGCTCAGCTCAGCCGGTCCGGTAACCTCGCGGCGTGCGTGCACGGGCAATAAAGACGTACCTACGGCCGGGGCGGGTCGGACGAGGAAACTAGGGACAGGGCTCGCTGGAGCTAGCGGGGCCGAGGGCCTTGGCCAGCCTTGCCTCTGGCGACGCCATTGACGGCCAACCAAGTGTGGCGGACGACGCCATGCGGAGGGCGCGCAAAGAGGGCTGCTGATGAGCGGGTAATCAGGTGTCCTCCTACGCGCCCCGCCCCGCCCCGTGCCACTCGCCTGTCCGGGCGTTGATTGTAATTAGAAGCCTTGCTGGACGGCCGGCGACGCCGTGCGGCCGTGAGGGTGGGATGGGGTTGTTGCGATGCGAGCTAGCAGCACGGCCATGGCACGGCCATGGCACGGCGACGTGGGCGTCCGGCGGGCTGCGGCGGCTGCGGCGCTATAGCCCGGAAAGGGCGCCGCGGTGCGCCATGGTGCCATGGTGCGCTGGTACGCCATCCTTGACCTCCCCCATCCCCGACTCGCACCCCTTTTGCCCCGGGCTAGCGTCGAGTCTGATGGCCTTCTTTGCTGTTTCAGAGAGACGACACGTCGCTGCTCGCCCAGTTCTTCTTCGCCGACGAGGCGCTCAACAGCGTCGCCACGGAGCTGGACAGCTTCGACGGCCGCAAGGACCCAGAGCGCTGCTCGGTGCTGGTGAACCAGCTCCGGCAGTGCCAGGACAAGGTCCTGACGATATGCAGCCGCATCATGGACCAAGTGATTCCCGACGACCGCGCCGATCGGGACTTTCGCGTCAAATTCCCAGACGACGTGATGCAGGAGAACCTGGCTGGCCAGCTGTGGTTTGGCGCAGAGGTATATAAGACTCGGACACAGCGTCCTTGTATGAACCCGGAACGTTCAGGTCTTGACACGGACGGCTTTTTTCTTGTTCCAGTGCCTCGCCGCAGGATCTAGCATCATGAACCGCGAGACAGAGTCCGCTCTGATGCGACCTCTTGCTCGAGCCCTGACGAAATCTTTAGAAAACGTGCGCAATCTTTTAAGAGAACAAAGTTTAAGAGGTGTGCCCTCATTTCGAGGTGAACTGTTTGCTGCCGACAGACTTCGGGAGGCACTCAAGTATTTTGACCGTCTGTTTGCTGAATTTGAACTATGTTATGTCAGTGCTATGGTCCCTGTTAAGAGCTTGCAAGAATATGAACTTCAGCAGCTGGTTGTTGTCTTATTTTCTGAGACACTTCAAAGGTGATTGATTTGATTTGGAAGTGATTTTAAATAGTTTCTGTGTGGGTTTGTTGCCTGGTTGCATGTTATAATTACATTGATACCAATGTATTATATTGTGTTTCAGAGCTCTGAAGATGAATCTGTTGACTCAAGAGATGGTTGATGTGTATGACCCAGCTCTCATGTTCACCATTCCTCGACTTGCTATTGTGTCTGGCCTTCTTATATTCCCTGAGGGACCACTCTGCTTAGATCGAACCCCTGCTCACATGTCAGAGATGTTCCGACCATTTAGAGTAAGTGTCTGCTAATCATATCTTTTATTTAGTCTTGTTAAGTTTCAAGATGATAATCTTGGTATCTGATTGATCGACAGACATTGCTGTTAAAAATAAGAGAACTTTTGTGGACATTAACACCTAAAGAATTATATACATTGGAGAAGATGCTTTGCTCATCCGAGGACCCAGTACCTTCCCCTTCAGCATCAAGCATTCTCCTTGCCTCTACTGATGAGCCTGTCCCTGCTGCGAGCTGCTACCCTAGTATGCCTGACCTAGATGAATTTGTGTCTCGTTTCTATTCAGACCACCCAGGCTGCAAACAGTTAGTTTCAGATTTTTTAAATTCAGCCCCATCTCAAGCATCGCGCCGCTCCACTACTCAAAGGTGAGCTGATCAATCAAATTTGCGTTTCTTCTTGTTTTGGAGAAATAATTTTCTTAGTATTGTATTTTTGCACTTTACTGTCTTCCATTTCAGCAATATACTTAGTGACAACGCTTGGGAGAGCAGTTCGAGCTCAGATGAGGGAGACGAAGAGACTGAATGCGAGACCGTCCGAGAGTCCAGCTTGAAGCGTACTGAGAGCACGGATAGCACCGCCAAGTATGGCGACAGTGAAAGCGACACAAGCGAGTATCAGACTCCTCCGCGATTGTCTGGATCTGGAGACTCGATGCTGGGCCTGAGCGAGGTTGCCGAGGGCTGCAGCGGCTGTAGCTGCAGCGAGGGTCGAGGCCATCAGTGTGCACAGGGCCACAACCTGTTGAGCTTCCCGGGCGAGTGCGCCGAGTGCAACGCTTTAGTGGCAGGCGCGGCCGGTGTGCCCGGCACGCCTTGCTCCGACTCTATCCTCATCCCTGGTAGTGCGGGCAGCGGCTATCTGCTGGCCAACCAGGTGGGGTGCGAAGCTCAAGGGGTAGAAGAGGACCTGGGCCCAGCGGCCGAGTCGTTGCCCGACGGCGATGCCCGGGAGGCCATGCTGTTGGCGACCGCCACCCTGTCGACGCTTCTCAGTGGCAACGCACAAAGCATCGCTCAGAGTCCCCTCGACTCGGGGCTCGGCCTAGGCAGCGGGAGCGGGAGTGGCAGCAGCGACGACGCAGGCAGTCTCTCGGACCGCTCCCCTGACAGGCAGCCTGCTCCAGCTGGCACCCGACGTGACCGAAGCCTCGACGAAGACAACGATGAGGACGTGGACCTGGTGGCAGAGTCTCTGTCAGACCACTGGCATGTCCAGTCTATTCCCTGCAGTTCTGTGATATCGAGTGTCAAAGCTGGAGAGTCATCACAAGTTGGAAAGAGCTCAGATGAGGACCAACGTGCCGTTGCCAGACAGTCCTGGGGCTCAGCTCAGCCTGGGTCATCAGCCCTAGTCCATAGATCTTTCTTCCCTGTCTCAGTTGTTCCATCCAAGGAATATGTGCATGAAGATGAGGACTCCTTGAAAAGTTTAGAAATTTCTTCCTCTGATCCAAATATGTGTAATGATGTGTCAGATAGTGAAACGCATGCCCCGGAGGCCCCTATACCTACTTGTATTCCAATTAGAAATCTACTCCAGCAAGTGTCAAGTGCTGATCAATCAGATCACAGCAAAATCAAGCTCAGTGTGGTACAGTCTAGTGGTAGTGATGGAAGAGATGATGAGTGGCTAGGATTAGCCCAGGGTGAAGGTCAGATTGCCATTTGCTCTAGTAATGTTGGTCGTGACAATGCTGAAGGATCTGGCCTGTATGAACAGTATGCTAACAACTGGGACTCACTCACCATAAATCAGGAGGAGAGCCAACATAATTCTTTGTCCATTGTTGACCCTGCCTCTCGGTCTACCTGGCCAAGGTACAAACATATTTTTAGTTTTACAAAAGTAATAATTTTATTACTGAAATTTATAGTGTATGTATCAAATTTTAATTACGAATTATGTTATATTTAACAGTTTGAATAGCAGCACTAGTACCAAACGCCGTATTTCACAACCTAGTCCACAGCCCCTCCAACCTTCTCCTCAAGTAAGAGGAAGGGACCAGTGTAGCATTGTAATGCCCTGCCCTGGCTTCAGGTATGCAAGTTCTCTATATATCTTGATAATTTTTCAAATTATGATGAAAGACTGTGTGTACCAATATCTTTTGCCCTATTACTTGCTTTAGAAGTCAAGGAGCTTCTGCTGTCTCTGGCAGTTTCTCATCTAGTTCCAGTCTCATTATATCTGACAGGTACACTTCTTTTCTTCATATTATGTGTGGCGATTGATAAATATAATATTATAAATAGATTACAGTGGATGTAAATATTGACATCTTAATATCTCTTTCAGTGGAAGTAGTGTGAGCAGTGATACATCATCTTTTAATTCGGAATGTCAGGATGATGAGGAAATTGCCTTAGCGATGCAGGCTGCTGAGATTGCTAACCGTAATGAAGCAAGATCAAAGTTCAGGTAGTGACTTGCTTGCCGTTATGTGGTTTAATCAAGAAATGTAGGTAAAATTTTTCAATAACTGTATTTTTGTTTAAACTTTCAGATCAAGTGAAGATTTAGTTCACCGCTTGTTCTTGTGTGTTGCTGGTGTAGCAGACCAACTCCAAACAAATTTTGCAGGAGACCTGCGCAACATTCTTAAATGTGTTTTCCAAATGAGTGCATCACACAGTTCAGATGACGAGAAAGGCGAGGGTATTGATGATGTTAATGTTGATGATGAAAATGGTAGGAATTTTCATTGTTTTCACCTCAAAGATCAAAAAAATTTAATGAATCAGTGCCATTATTATTTTTTGTTCCTTCATTCTAGATTCATCTAGAACAATTGAGAGGGGTGAAGATGCCCTTCTTCCTGGTTGGGAGAGGTCTAATTCAGTTGACATTCAAGAAGATCATGATGAACAAATTTCCTCCAGTGATGATAATAATTCAGATAATCTGGCAGGGCCTCCAATTGAGTCTCAAGACTGCAGACCCGACAGTCATCAAGCGCAAGATGATAATATTCCAACTGATCAAGAACTCCAATGTGCATGCTGTGATTCTAGAACTACCAATGATTCAGGACTTAGTGTTGATGTGGATGTAAATGTTAGAGTTGATGTGGAGCAAGAGCCACAGAGTATGGGGGAATCTGAACCACCTCCTCCATGGATCCCTGATGAGCAAGCACCACGTTGTATGTCGTGTGAATCGGCATTCACCGTCGTAAGACGAAGGCATCACTGCCGAAATTGTGGCAAAGTAAGTTCTGTGATAGCATAGGCATTGTTTTATGTTCGTGTTCAGTCTTAACAAATACCTTTCGTTTCAGGTATTTTGTGCTCGCTGCAGCTCCAACTTTGTACCTCTTCCTCGATTTGGTCATGTGAAACCAGTTCGCGTATGTAATCGTTGCTTCCTATATCAGGTAACACCATTTACGCTCCAAGCAGCTTTGTAAAGTTTTATTGAGTTAAGAACTTATCACAGACTTCCCATTTCATTGACCCATATTGATAAGAGCATTCTAATGCAAAGATTCATTCCCGGATTTTCACCTTGAAGTAACAACTATTGTTTGGGTTTGCGATGTAATTGCTGATTATCCATTACATATGTAGAACTACTTTATCTTTAGAAACTTGGCTCTCAAATTAGAGGGAGGAAGCCCATTCAGATTCAGAAGTAGGAATTCAAGTGACAATCAGACATCAATTCAACCCTGCAGTTAATTGAATTGACTGTCTCCACCTTATCATTTCTTTTAAGTTCTTACATTCTGTCATTTTTATTGTGTGAGGACCAATGACTTCATGCATCTTGACATATGTGCAAATGCAAAGATTATCAAAGTTTGTTCTGACACAAAGATTTCTTTACACTTTTCTTTAAATCACGGTTGACCAAACTTTAATCCATGTTTTTTGCTTGTCAAGTAATGAAATAATCTTTCTTTGTTTTGACATGGCATCAATTTGAATTCTTGACAATACATTACAATAAAGAAGTCATTAAAAATATACTTATAAAAGTCTCTTTGTGCGGAAGGGTGATGTCCCATTGAACAACAGGGTCTCTTTCTTATGTTTGATTTTTGAGTGAAGGATTTTATTTACATTTGACAAGCTTCTATGCCAGTCCTAGATCTTTTCTTACTGTCACAAAGTAATCACAAAGAAGGAACAATTTGAAAAAGTTAAGTAAACTGTGGGCTGTTTCAGTGAATCAAGTGTATCAATATTTTGCCTTGAGAGTAACATCCTGTTTGTAGTTAGTAAAAGTCAATCTGTGATAAAATTAGAAACATAATGTTAATGAGTAGCTCATATGTGGAAGACAGATTAAATAAGGAACATACAGATTATCCTTGTTAAGAATAGCTCACATGCAGAGGGCAGTAGTTTGGGAAAATAAATGGTAGGAAATTGCTGTTATTTTCTTATCATTTACTTTCCCCTTTTCCATCGTAAAGACGACATTGTGAAGGAAATGCTATCTTTTAGCACCTAAATGATTTTGCCTGAGCTTACATGTACCCTACCATATTGCATTTTGTAATCGTTAAGACTTTATTTTTGTACTTCTATCATATGTGTGTGTGTGTGCGTTTGCGTGTGCGTGTGCGTGTGCGTGTGCGTGTGCGTGTGCGTGTTGCCTCTGCACTCCACTGTCCTCTATATAGACTGGATCTTCATCATTTTAATAACATTTAACTGTTGCAGTGAATCTATTTCGTCCTAAGAACCTTTTGCTTCAGGGGTCAGTCATACCTTTATGAAATCCTTGTAAACAACAATGACCAATATTTCAATTTATTTAGTTCTATTACTATTGCCTCTATTACCTGATGTGAAACAGTTTTGGCTTCACATTTCGAGAATTATAACTGTGTTAAAAGTCTTCAGTGGGGTAACTTTTCGACCCTCCCAAGGTACATCTGGCTAACTGCTTTGCTACAGCATAGGAGATAGCCGGTTGTAACTCGGGAGTGTTATTTTATGTCTGTTCAACTGTACGTTGTGCTGGGACTGACAGCCGTTCCATTGACATGTGTTGAAGGGGAACCTCAGTTTCTGTGCCTGCTCTAATGTTTTAGTCATAACTGAAAGTCTGGTAAGAATTCAATGAAAGCATTTTGCAGGATCTTTGCACTCTTGAAATGAAGATATCATGTCCACATTTTTAACTGTCCCGTAAGAGTCTAATAGAATTCACTTTCAGTTTTGGTGATACATCAAATGTCAATTATAGACCTATCACTTTCATACCAAACATTGCTCAATAGTTGTTAAATATCATCACTTTCCCCTAAATATTTTGGTACTTTTTTCCTATAACAAGTATGCACATCAGCGAAGCATACATTCCATACAAAATAGAAAACAATGACAAAACTATACATTGTGTTTTCAGTTACTGAATAATTTTTGTGCTTTGAGAGCACTGCCGTAGTATTAGAGGATAGTTAGTTGGCTCTAAGGGACAAGTAATGGATTTACCTTTTCATAACACATGTTTTTAGTTTTGACAATAAGTCTTGGTGAAATTTTATGTATGACTGCTGGCTTTCTCCAAATTGTTGGTGGATGATGAAAACCAACTGCATTGTCTTAAAATTCAGATTATCTGAGTATTATTCCATTTTCTCTTAATTTTCTGGTAACATTTTGTAGTATTTTTGTTGCCTTGTCAATCTGAACTCTTGAATAGGGACTAGATGCTGAACATCACTTTAATGAAGACTATGATTGCTAGAAGTGTATTTGACCTTTTTAAGTCCATAAAATTATAAATATACTAGATTATTTTCTGGTAATTATGTTTTATAGGCGATAGAAACATCATGACCTGCACTCATGCTAAAGGTTAAGCAAAGTGAATCTGTCAGTCTGATTTCACTCTACCACAATGTTTGTAATCACTACAGTATAAAATCTCAAGTTGATAAAAAGACTTTGTTTCCTGACTATGTCCAATCAATCATTTCCATCAAAATCTTCTGTTACTGTCCTGCTTCAAAAACTGTACATAAGGAAGTTCTGGTGATACAAAATGTTGATAAAATAATTTTAGGATTTTTGTAACAATTGCCCAAGATGTGAACCTTGTGAAAAGGAATTTGTACAGCATAGGTAATAATGTGATGCAAGTTTGCTCACGATAATAAATTCATGTTGAGTAAAACCAGGAATTGAGCCTTATTCCACCTCCTAGTACCCTTGTAAGCTTGCAAGTAAAAAATAAAAATTTACAAAAAAAAAAGGAAAAGAGAGAGAGAGAAAAAAGAAAACATAAAAGCCTTTTTTAAGGGGGGGGGGGGGAGGGGGAGTGCTAGAGGGTCCGTTACTCAGTTGTCCGAAAATGTTCCGAAAAAGCAGGGAGCGCGCTGGACGCTGGTGTGTGGTGATAGAGGCCCGCGCGGAGAATCTCATTGGAACACGGTGACAGTCACACATATTTGCCGGCTCACTGTTTGAAATGCGGGCCATCTATTATTCGACTCGGTCCGATCTGGCCCCGCTCCGCCCGCTGACTCGCTAGCACCCTCGGCACCCGCCCCGTGTTGCAGGCTTGATAAGGGGGGAAAGGGAAAAAGGAAAGGGGGGGGGGGGGGGGGGGACAACGATCGATTTTCGATCGGACAGCACCAAACACCAGGCGCGTTTACGCCAACCCGCCAGCAGGCAGGCTGCCAGCACCCAGCAACGTAACACTAGACATTAGCTAGTTGCCATTGCCATCCTCTTCCGGATTGTCTTTTATTTTTGTTGGGTGATCCGGGACTTCCCCCGCTTGGGAATCTCCCCCCCCCCCCCCCCCCCCCCGGGGACTCTGAGATCTCAAGTCCTTGCCAGCTTGCCATTGCTTTTCATACTGTATTGCATGTTTGTACTGCCTACCATAGTCATAATGAGACGGAAAAGAATGTTCTCCTTGTGATCGTAGGTTAAGCCGAGAGGAAGTGTGTAAAATAAGAGCAAATAAGAGGACGAAATGAGTTTCACAAGAACCATTGAAGTTTTTACTTAGAGCGAAGAGGGTCCAAAAATCCCCGCAAATAAGATACAACAGTGTCACCTTTCTGTTCAGAAGATTGTAAGCTCTCTAATATGTCAGACTCTGAGGATGATTTGAATCTAGATAAGCAACTGAAGCTTGTTCTGGTTGGAGATGCAGGGACAGGGAAGGTATGTCCACTCTCAGATACAATGTGGTTTTGTTCAAGAATATGGCGACTACATTCAAACACTTCTTGTCATAGACTAGTGTAGTCAGAAGATACTGTCATAAAGAGTTCTCCCGTCAATATTTTCCTACAGCTGGAGTAGATTTCTTTCTAAAACGTATAACAGTTCAGGGAGACAGAGATGCCACACTCCAGCTGTGGGATGTAGGAGGTTCAGCTCTGGATGGTAAAATGCTGGACAAGTATATCTTTGGTGCACATGTATGAAACTTTCCTGTCATAATCTCATGAAGTATTCTTTGGAATCACTCAACATAGAGCTAAATTTTTTACCACTTCAGGTTGTAATTTACGTGATTGATGTAACAAATTCATCAAGTCTGGACAACCTGATACAATGGATCCAGGCTGTCAAATCAGCTCAGGTGAAGCCATCACTGAGCGTAGTTCTTGGAAACAAATGTTTGTATCGGTACCACTTACTTATTGATTGAAATAGAAATTTAATTTGTTGCCACTTTTTTACTTTGAAGAGTAATTACTGGTCTCATCATCATAGGTGACATGGAGCACCAACGTGTGATTCGCCTGGACCGACAGCAAAAGTTTGCAACAGATCATGGGTTCCTCTCGTATGTTGTCTCAGCTCGCACAGGAGAGAACGTAATGATTGTTTATTCAGAAGATTTTGTGTGAAGGTATTATAAATATGGCTCTTGAAAACATTTCTGCTTTGTTTTTCTAGATTCCTCTATTTTTTCAAAAAATGGCAGCAGAGTTGTTGGGGATTAAACTGTCTCGTGCTGAGCAAGAAGAGCATCAACCTGTTGTCAGGGCTGAAATATCTGACATGCATATATCTGCCATTCCTGAGGGGGCTGCTGCTAAAAGAACCTTAACTAATGGAGCCAAGTCAACAGTTTGTGCCTTACAATGAACAACTCAAAAATAAATATTGTGAGAGGGAAATATAATTACTTTGAAAACAACCTGCAGAGTCATAATTGAGGTTTAGGGCGATAATGCTGTAGCTCCATTTTTCCTTCTTCAAGTGGTATGTTTTAAGGAGACATCAAGCCTACTAAAAAAATGCACGATTCTGTATGTTTTTGAAATTCTATATGTGAGCAAATGAGTGAGACTTACTGATAATAAGAGGTTGTGTTAGCTTCTAATTAACTTCCCAGTAAGTCTAATGAACCAGCGATGTCAGTAAAATGAGGATCAACAGTAACTTCCTCTAATAATAATATTTTTTTATTTTCAAATTTTTTGAAGAGGATGCATATACATTGAGTCAACAATACAGCACAAACACAAAAAAAAAAAAATTAAAAAATTCCAGCAATCAATAAACAAAAAGCCTTTGAAACATACATATGGCTTTTTGAGTTTTTCAGAACCCTTTTACCAACAACACAGATTTCACTAGTATGTCAGAATTGGTCAGAATATTTTGGAAGAGACTATTAACATTGATGAACATTATACATACAAAACGCTGGTGAGACATTTCAAAGAGAGAGCTTTCCATGTTCTACCATAACGACAAAAATTTTAGACTTAATGCTTTCCCATGAAATAGTTGGCTTAAAGAACTCTTTCGTAGATGCCCTCAACACTACACTGCTAGTTGTGAGGCAGACTTGCCTGCACCTACATTTCCTAGCATAGTTTATTTCCTTCCAGTATAATATGAAGAGAAGTGCCCCACTTAATGAAAAAAGACTTCTGCATCTCAACAAGTAAATTTTGTTGATTGATTACTAGATTGCCCTGGAGATTGACAGGCATCTAACAAGAGGATCTGTATCCTCTTCCACACTAATGCTGACACATAACACGCAGGAGAAGACTTCTGAATAGTTAAAAATAAATACAAACATGATTTTTAAAAGTACACAAAATTAAGATAATTGGAAGGATAAAGAATACAATGTGACTGTACGACTATTCTGTTGAACAGTATAACATTTCTTATACCTATCAGTGGGATGGGACTAGTATGGTAGAAAGGCATCAGAACAAGAACTCTTTGGAAGCTACAAGCAACACAATTAAAACAAGAGCTAATAGGAATAACTTCTTACGTAAAAGTATATCATAACAGGACCTTCTGGTCCCTTGCTCTTACGCTCTATTAGTTACATAAAAGTAACATTTTGTAACATTTGCTTGTTATGAAACCATGACTGGACATTGCAGTTCATAAAGTGAATGATAAAGTTTTCTCGATTTGTGAGTGAAACTACATGGACCCATTTAAGAAAAAGCATAATCAAGATAAACAAACCCTATTTTAAACCTGGATATAGGTTATATGGCAGGTGGGGATCCAGTCTTGGGGTTTTAGGCAGTCTATGATACCATCATTGCTTTAAGTATCAACGGTTCTTTACATTGACAGGAATTCCAAACTTCTGCTCGTACATACTAAGACATGAAAGCATGAAGACCTTATGTGCCCACTTTTGCAGGTTGAAGATCCGAATAAAGTAAAAAGTAAAGCATCCAAGCTTCAGATAAGATTCACCTCAATCTTTCACTCACAGAATAGTTGCACAGAAACTTTAACTAAACGGATTATGGATGGCACTTTTGAGTCTTACTATCTCATACAAATAGTCTAGATAATAACATCTTCAATGATAACAAAATACATTTCTGAGATTAACTTTGGAGGAGCATAAACTTAATGACTTGACTTGAAGTTTTAGTCCCAGGAATGTCAGTCTGAAATATCAGTCTGAAACAATAGTAATTTGGAATACATAGCGGTGTCTAGTATGCATGCACAATAAGTACAAAAACTATTTTGAAACTGCCCTCCTTAATAACTCTTTCTGACTCATCTGCATAAGTAAACTCTGCCATCTTAATACTCATGGGGAGACTGCCATGACAAAATAAGAGAGGGGTCCTGTTCAATAGTAGCATGGTAGCAATCTTCCTACACAAGACATCATGAATGAATATTTTGTAATGCTTAGAACAGGAAAACTACACTTACATGAAAATGAGTATTTCCTCACTCCTAAGAGTCTCAGGAACAAGCTCTACAGAAGACAGCATAAGAAAAATGGTGAGGTACCTTCTGTGAGCTGCAGAAATATGGATGCCTGACTTATCAGGAATACTTGAAAGTAATATGAAAAAGTTACCAACAAGTCAGGACCATAGTTTACAGTTCATTTCCCTTGTGACTATGTTACATACCTCCAAGAAAAGTGAGAGACAATGAGAAGCTTCCAATACAAGTAGACTAGATAAGACACATTGAACACACACTTAATCACTACTGTACGGAGAAATGACATTTTGAGATCTTTCTCTAATTTGTCACCCATTACACATATATGTGACAGAAAAAGTTGCTGTTTTTCCACTACTTTTTACAATAAGGTAAAAATTTCTAGTAATGGTTCAGATAAGACCATCTGGAATGCAGTAAGTACTTGATGGAGAGGTCTCTGAGTTCATTACAAATGAAACTATGCTATGATAACAGGTACCATACAGCTATCTATGACTTCAAAACTCTGACAGAAAATAGTTCAGAATTAGAGAAAACATTGGAGATTAAGTACATAAAAGATTGTGATGGATATTATCATCAATGTCATCTCTATGAAGCAGCTATAGTAACAAAACCATCACTTAGTAATGTAGGGCAAGTTTTCCTAGAGAAGGTTTGAGATGTCTCCTAGACTGGTGTTTCTTTAAATAGCTTAATGGGACTTTCTGTTTGTTTCCAAAGTAAATATCGGTAGGGAATAGATGGTGTAAATGGGGGCTCTGGGAAAGGTACAGGATCAAGATGGTTCTTCATGATGGCTGCTTCATCAAGTTCATCATCAACCATACCCCTGACAAATTCACTTTTAAGTAGAGATACTCCTGTTGGAGTTTGATTACCAGTTCCTGACATACTCTCCTCCTGTTCATTGCTGTCATTTTTCTCAGCTTTGTCCTTTGTTGAGATTTCAATTTCTGCTTTGGTCGTGGTTTTCTTGCCTTCAAGGGAAGAGCCTGGGCAACAAATGGGAAAAAGAGATCAACACAAAGAAAAGTATGAAAAACTCAAAACAGCTTTTGAACTTACCTGCAAGCATGAACAAGGAAAAAGAATCTGTGTTTCAACAATTGTTTTGCATGTGAACAAGGATCTTTTTTTTTTGTTTTTGAATAGAAGATTGAAAAGAATTGAAGACATTGAAAGTTTCAATAAGTCGCTCTCAAAAATACAAATAAATCTAAAAATAATTTTGGTAAATAGACTCTTTAAACTGGAACTACACACTGTACACACCATGCATATAATATATGGCAAGCAACAAAAACAAACACCACTAGTTTTAAAAAAATGTTTACTAATTTGATAGTGCACAATTAGTACTTCTTAACAGGTCAGTTAAACACAAGCAGAATAATCGTGCAGCAAAATAAGACTGAAAGCATGGCTCTTTGCTTGGCATGTATACGATGAGGCAAAGGTTGCAGAGTCTGAACAATGTCGGTTTGTTTGGGCTCACACAGGTACGTATTGAACTTAAAAATATAATTTGGTTAAAAATACTATAGCAAAACACCAATGATGCCAACGCACCTTTCTTTTTTTAAAAGAATTAACTGTTCTCTGTAATCTAGAAAATACAAACGAACAGAATTGGAAATACATTTTTGATGATGTTGGTGTATGAAAGATAATCACTACCTACAAAACCTTCAATTGCTCTGCAACTAGTCTAAATAACCTTTGCAATATCAAGGAATTTGATGTTACATAAAGGAAGAGAAAATAATAACTAGTTTAAGGGAATATTGATATATTTTGAACTCATAGATCATGTTCACAAGAAAGTGGCCACACCAGGAAGAGACACCATTGAGAATCCTGAAGCAGAAAATGACACTATTTTTACTGCCATTCAGCAGGAATGGTTTTCCTGCAGATAAAATCAAGGGCTATGATCCCATTAGTGTCCTTTCCAAAAGTAGCCAAAACCTATCACTTTGTGTGACAATTCAACAAAGTATACTATAAGAAAATGTGCCTGTGATGGATACAGGATTGAAGATGGGTGAACAAAGTACAATTGGCAAAATAATTTTAATTGGTAAGAACTTTCAAAGTAATAAGGAATAAGATAATGATTCAAAACACAAGATCTATGAACTAAAGCACAAAAATTAACAAAGGCATTGATGGGGTGTGAACTGACAATGTCAAAGAAAAGAAGAGACTTTTCAAAGGTTTAAATAGTAAGAGTATAAGCTACATTTGCCAGGGTAATACAAACATAACAGGACTTTAACTACAAAATGGAGGTACACATCTAATTAATAGGTGGCTTACAAATGTTTTTTAGCTACCATACATATGGTACAAGATAAAATTCAGTTCTTCTGTAACCAGAAACAAGAACACCTTACTGCAAAACTAACCCTTACAAAATGCCTTGAGTCCTTTCTTAAAATCAAGTATGAACAAAAAATAGTATTCAAAACAATAACAAGCACATAACCTGTCAACACAGGCAAGTTTCATATTACAATCATGTTTAGCAGGTAATCACAGACACAAACCCTAACATAGGAACATGATTACACAATCTGGATGATAAGAGGGTGCTACTTTTTTCTTTTTACGTTTGTGAGACAAGTGTGGTGCCAGCACTTCGGCATTAAGAGCAAATTAACATATACAAGCGTGTCCAAAAGTAACACATGTTCCCCTTGAGATTCAGAAGTGTTGTCCAAATTCATATCAACTAGCCAAGGCAATCAATACAACATAGAAGAATGCAACCTTTTCCGTCAGAAAAAACATAGGTTGAACATGAGCACAAAACTTGAATGTGCGAGTAAAAACCAACAAATAGAAAAAAAGAATGCTTGGATTTGAAATCAGGACTTATTTCTCCCCTCTATGAGCAAATCTCCGCAGAGGATGCACTTTGAAATGCACAAAGGACACCATATAAACTAAGGTCCTTTAATTAATAGCAAGAGCACAGTCCAAAACATGAAAATGTTAACCGAACAAGTGTGCATATTGCAGGAAAGACCTCTTGCATTTGTCCTGTCAGAACAATGTGTGTATAGCTAATGTATTATTATCATTTGCATTATATTTGAGAGCACATTGTTTCTATATGAAACATCAACGTCACATCAGTAGAGGTAAACCTGGGTAAACCAGTGGTGGAAACCTATCAATATTTAATGCAGCTGATCTTTGCATTGTACTGATAATTTCGACTTTAGATAATTGTTGAGGTTTTTGGTATGGCAAAGAACACGCACACTTTCGCCCTAATAAATATACAAGCCAGAAAAAGCTTTTAGAAAATTTCCGTGGCAAAACTTCCAGCTGTAGAGTTTTTATTAATAGATTTAGTGACAAGCAGAAGAAGATAGGAAAGAAAAATTATGACTTTCAAAACTAATACTACAGCCTTTTCAGAGTATTTCTAATATAAAATTACATACTCTGGATAATCATTGACTCTTGAAACTTCTTACGTGTTTTGATTAAATAATGGCACATTAACTATAATGGTTGGCATAAAGGTATCATAATGGTAATGGTGTGCAAAACCTGCTTTAAGCAACAACAAATTTTGAAGGCTGCACTCATCTATAGCAAAAACTAAGAAGCAAACAGTCTTCCACATTTTGTAACTGTTAAAAGTGCAACCAAAATTTGAAAAATTAACACAAAACATAGACTTTTATTGTAAACTAACATGAAGACAAACAGGCTATGACCCTGTAAAATATTCCGTTGTTCCTTCAATAAGTGAGAGAGATAACTTTGGTTGATATTGAGCAAACAATTACAGATTGTAACAGGGAGAGTAATTCTGAACATGGTGGGCACGGCACCGTTTCAGGTCTACATCTAGAGAGGTGGGTATCAAGAGGATCACATAGGCACATAGCTTGAAAAACTGACCCTACAAACTCACACAAAGTTGTAGTGGTTCTTCAGAACTGTATCTTCACATTGAGAATAGACACCATGGAATTATTTCACTTGGATGAATTTGTTTGCAAACAATGGCAAAGCAAGTAATTTTCAGGTACAGCTGGGGAGTAGGCATAACTTCAAATATATTGGTATGCAAAAATCTTAGTGGCAATGGATAGAGTATGACAATGTTTCTTTCCGACATTAATCAGTATCTCTAAATGATTACATACAACCAATTTTTGAAACTGCACTGTTGGTGGTTTTTCTAATCAATTAAATACTATGAGACTCATATCTATAAAATCTATGTTTGGCAATCATGAAAACTTTACTAACACTTCAGCTTAGCATCCATAATAAAACAATATTAGAACTAGGGAATAAATCAGATTTGCATCAGTCATGGTCACTTCCTGTGTAAGTCATAGTAATGTACAGCATGCTTTGCAAGTACGGGAATTCTGGCATTTAGAAATATTTGAGGTAATTGAAGACCTTCTTGGCAGAACTGCAAGAGAGGGCGCTTCGGGTCTTATAGTTGATTCTTCTTCCAAAGCACTTACTGAATTATCATTACAAGCATTGGCTACTCCAGTTTGATTGAAGTTTTCAAAGTCTTCAGCGGGATATTGTTCTTTACCCTTCAAGATTGATGACTGCAAGGTACCATCTCCCAACTCTTGGATTCTTCCAGAATCAACAATATAAGTTGCAGGAATGCTTTGATCTATAGCCTCTACTAGCTTCAGGCCATCACAATTATCTTGTTGCAGCATTTGTGTTGTCATGAATGCATCAGATTTGGTTGATGAGGTTTCTGTTCTGGATTTGTGAATGTCAGCATCACAGTTCCATGTTTCACAAACATTTGTAAAATCTTCCTGGACATACTCTTTATGAGTAGGCAGCCTTTGACCACATTCTTTGAGATTTACATTTCCTTTGACATCATCAAGCCTTGCAGCCTCTTCATTTCCCAACTTCAAATTTTCTTGAGGCTCACTGACAATTTCTTCAAACCAATCTTCTTCTGAGGAGCTGTGGTGACTTTGCAGTCGAGGTAATGATCTATCCAAATGAGAACTCGTTGATATCAATCGAATTCGAGATCCAGACTTGGAGCTAATCATAGAGTGAGAATTGGTGGATGAACGTTGTCGCCATGAGCTATCACTCATGCATCTACAAGTGCGCATTCCCCATAAATTAGAACCTGAACCACCAAAACCAGTCAAGGAGGGCTGATTATCAAAGAATATGGAAGAAGGCAGAGGGAATGAGCTTTTACGTTCCATGGCTGAAGCAGACTGAATTCTTCGAACAAAAGAAAATCTTTCAAGAGAGGAGGGACTGGTTTCAGCTTTTGTGCTATCCTCCTCAGTTGACTCAATATTAGCACCTGGCTCCAGAGCAGCTTTGTCATTGTCATCTGTTGAAGGTGAAGTGATTACTGATAAATCTGGGGAAACAGAAACACCACTATCTGTGGTAGAGCCACCGAAACCATGTGCTTGAGTCGTCAAAAGACCAACAGATTCAGAATCCACTGAGGAAATAAAGGAGGAAGGTGTCTCTACCAAAGAGAGTTGAATTTCAATTGTGGGCTCATCAGATGTTATTTGCTTGTTTTGATGATCAGCCATAGATGATTGATCATCTCCCAATTCCAAACTTCCAGCATCTGAGTCGCTACTCTGCTCATCAATACTCTTTTGCCTGCACATGTGTTTTCTGCCATCAAATGATTGAGGCTTCAGCACCAAGTTTACATCCTTCACTAACATACCCACAGGTGCAGAAGAAGTACGAGGACTACTAACATTCCTGGGAGTTAATCGTTTGTCCAGTGCTGTAGGTGGAAGGGAAACTTGTTTCCCATTCCTATGTTTTAACACCACATGCTTTGACACTGGTATTTTGGACACAGGCGAAACACTTTCTTTCGCGTCCGCCACGCGAACTGGGATCTTAGACCCACTCTTACGGCAACTGGAACCCCTAAGAAGACTACCATCATCCTCAGAGTGCAAACATGATTCACTTGTATTATGGACGCGCTTCCGTGAGGAGGCATCAAAGCGATTAACTCGTCGGTCAGATTTTGTCTTCAGGTACGAGGGTTCTTCATTTAGTGGTAATTCCTCTGCAAGGTCTGGTTCAGTATCTGTGCTATCAGGAGTATATGGTGATGTGTGTCGGTGAAATTTAGGAACAACGAGGACACTGTGGTCTTGTTCAGGTTCAGCACACACTGGGAACGTGGAAGGTTCTACTGACTGCTCAGAGCAAAGGCGGCAAGTGTGCTCTAGAGGAATGGCAGAACTCAAGCAGGACGTGCAAGGGGCAGCTGGCACCTCACAGCAACTCACCGTACCTAGTCCACTTTGAAGTGCAGCTCTTAGGAAGACAGGCTGAAACAACAAGAGTCTAGTATAGGTAAAAGAATGGTAAATGGTAAAGACATATCATTACTATGAAACAAAAATTTTCAATGTTCACAACAAAAGATCAAGCAATGGGTATCATATAAAGAGAGCCACAGAAAAAAATTAAGATGTAAACTTAACACCCGTCCTCATTTAAATGTCTTTATTTAAATGGCTAGAGTGTAGAATTACATTAGCAAGACTAAGTCACAGGATCCATAGCAATAATTTGCATTTAACTCCAAAACAGTGAACTTTAAAAACAGAGGTTACTAACAATTATGACAATGGAAAGGAAAACTTTTGAGTGCAAATCTTTGGGTGGGAGCAGAAGAACGTGGTCGGTCAAGAGGAATCTCTACTAATCAGAACTACACTGCATGATCCATAGGCTGACTTCCTCCAGATCAGTCTTCAAAGCTTTGAAAAAAGTCTTAACAGACTCAAAGACTTTGTTCATGAATTTTTTCACCATTATTCTTGAAACACTAATATGAGAAGGAGAGAGAAGATATTTTTTTGATTCCAAGAACCAAAAAGTCCTGCCTGACTGCCACAAGATATGGAAAAAGGTACATGGCATTTCAAAAGCACCTTAAGGGCTCTCTTTTTTTTTATGAAATAAAGACATCTTTTACTCGTGTCCAATTGTTAAGCATTACTCCTCCCTCCAAAACGAAAGCCATAGGATGATTGAGTGTAAATCCAATTTCAGAAAACACACAAAAACATTAACAATAAAATTAATGATAAAAAGCAAGCCATCATGAGCAAGAAGCAGAGATAGATCTTGAAATAACCTTAATGATTAGATCATAAAGGGATATGCAGTATCATGGGACATCCTCTCTCTTCATAGATGAAAAAATTGATGAAACTCATAAAATTGTCTCCACCATATGTAACACTAACTAACTGTTATCAGATATTTCTGAAAACTTCTGTTTTTTGAAGAGGAAACCAATCAGCAACTTACAAAAACAACATTGAGATTGAAGGATATAAGGATGAACTTAAACAATCAGCATCAATGCAAAAGGGTGAAGAGTGATCAGTGTAAAAAGGTTCTGTCTAGATGGATGCAACTAATAAATAAATCTATAAGGACATTCATACTCAACAGCATTCAGCTTAAAATGAATTATTGTTAAGTACCTGCCCATGCCGTCTTTCAATATAAGATCCAAAAAGACTGGCTGCAGCCAATATTCAAAGAGGAAAAACAAAACAGTTACCCATTAATAAAAGAGGGGCTCTTACATTTAAACCATTTTGAACATTTACTCATGCATTCAAAAAAGTACCTACGAAGATCATAAAAACCCCCACAAAAGAAGCCAAGTAAAATCTGAAGTTACCACACAAGATACAGTAACACAATCAGATATTCTATTGTTTCATTGGAAAGTACTTCAGGACAGTTTATAAAATATCCCATGATAAAGCCATTAGAAAACATACAACACCAGATGATTGACTTGAGAGGTCTGTAAGGAGATCATGCAACCTCATCACTTGACAGAAAAGTTGATTCATCCAACATCTGATCCCATTCCCTTTACATTGAACCTTTGAAGCTGGAGGAGCCTTTTCAGATTAAAAGTAACACTATATGTTGATAACTTACCTTGTGATCTCCCATACAGGAATTCTGTCCAATGAGACCATACTCTGGAGTTTTGTCATCATCATCTAACTGTAGGAAGGTAAAATAAGTTAGAGAAAGACAAAAAATACCAAAAAACGATGAAACCAAAACAAAGACATTTGTGGAAAGCTTATCAAACTTACATTGTTTATCAGAAAGCGTGCACTTGAGCTAAAGAAGACACGGTCACACCAGGATGGACAACGAGTCTGCATGTATAATTCTCCTCTTTCAGAATCTTCAACATAAGGATAAGTGGGAGGAAAGTTAATGCTGAATTCAAAAAGCTGGCCAGAGAAAGACTCCAATTCCCGATCAAATTCTCTGAGCTGAAATAAAATTACAGATAGACTGAGTTGCAATAATGCTTGTCACAGATAAGAAATTTATCTATCTTAGTTAGATATTACAAACTGTAAGAGTAAAAGACATTACCCATTCACTTTCGTCACCCACAAACAATTTCTGATGATCTTGGTGACTAAATTCCTTTTTCCCCAGAGTAAACACAACTTGCTGGATTGGAGGACATAAAAATTGTAATTAGATGCAAATTATAAAAATCATGACCACAGCTGCCATCTATTTGCATACCTGACTAGACTCATCTCTGTATTGCACTTTGGTATGATCAGTGCTTTTGCTGCTTGGAATTTTTTCAGCGTTCAAACCCTCAGATAATTTCTGGGGGAAAAAAAATAAGTGGGTAAAGAAATTTGAAGCTATTGCACTTTGGTCTCCTACCTTCAGTAATCTGCATAGTTAATACGTCAGGTTAAAGTAATAAATCAGAAAAGCAGGATTGTTGACATACACCATACCATTGGTGGAGTTGATTAAGTTAAACATTACAGAGATTAAAAAAAGCTATTCTTTTATTAACTTTTCTGCCGTAGGGATACTGAGAAAACTACAAGGAGGACCTTGATAATTTATTTTCAAGATAGCAGCGAGGGTGCCACCTTCTACAAAGCAATAAGCCATTAATGCAAACAAATACAAACTTATTTTCAGTGTCAGTGTCCTTTTGTACATTCTAATCTAGACATGGTGTATGGACGGTAGCAAAGGGTTTTCCAAAAATATGTGAGTAAAACTCTTTGAAACACCAAATGGTACTTGAAGTAATGTCTTCCACAAGTTTGAGGGGAAAGGAAAGGAGGATTGGGAGAAGGGGGGGGGGACAAAAGTGCCCATTACCTTCACAACCCCCTGTGTATCAGTCCGGAAGTTAAAATCACCGAACACGAAAAATGGGACCACCCCATACTGGTCCGTGTGAAACCTGGAAGAAAACATGCATGCAAAGTGGAGCCAAATTAATTTTAGATAGGACCTCGTGAAACCAAAAAAGCACTTTCTTTCTGTTTGAGTGAGTGAAATTAAAGATAAAGCAAGACAGTTTAAGGAACTACAGAGAATTGACATAGGTGATAGAAACTGTAAATTCAATTTTGCACATAGCTTCAATTTAAAGTGATATTATGCTAACTTTTTTGAGAATGCACTACTTTATTTGAAATTAGAAAGTCCTACAAAAGAGTACAAAGGCATTCAGTAGTATAAAAACTGAGATCCTTCACACAAAACAATAACGCAGTACCATACAGAAATGTGAAGTAAGGTAAGCCTAAACATGCATGAACTAGGCACAAAATTGAAGAGGGAATAAAATATGAAGAAACACAGTAGACTAAATTTTTCATTCATTACCTTTTCAGAGTATGCTCCAGAGCTCTCTGACGGTTTTTGCAATAGACAGATGGAAACTGAGGGGGAAAAAAATTTAAAAAGTACTGATTAATGATGCTTTTACCACACTCAATATGTAAGGATAGAATATGTAAGCCAAGACAATGAATCAGGACTCCATACATGGTACAATACTAACCGATTCTATGGCAACAAAGTTTGAAGCATCATGAAATAGATGAATATTGATGAGATCAAAAACAGTTCCATTTAGATTCCAACGGGTGCGCATAAAACCTTTGCGAGACCACTTACACTGCAAACAAGCACAAGATCAGTATCAGCATCAAACAGTGTGGTAACAAGCTTGATTAAGCTCCAATGTATCATTCACAGTTACCATGGATGGTGGTTATGGACTTTTTTTAACACATTGAGACACAGACTACATTTACAATAGCATACATGACACCTTCACAGATATAAAAGAAAAGAAGTAAGCGAAATAGGGAGACCATCCACAAATCATGCACCAAAAAAGGTATGGTTGGTCATGGGTCCAGTTTGAGTGAAATCATGACTCTGCACAATGTAAGCACAAACATGAGATAAGGAGTGGAGGAAATATGGCAACTTAAGAAAAATGTTTGGACATGTTTTATCAGTGGTTATTAAGAGAGAGACTAACTCTTACATTTAAAAAAAAAACTTACCTCAGGAAAAATTCCTGGGGAAATTTTGACTTTTCTTTGGTAGCCACATCTTCAATATTTTCAGAGTAAACTTCTTTGCCACAAACAGGGTGAAATCTTCCCTCTAAAAAAAATAGCCATGACATCAGAACAACAAAAAAGCTCTTGGCAGTCTGTCCATAGAGAATATCAGATACTTTTACTGACCTTGAAAGTTAAAAATCTCAATATTCTCATCAGATATGGATTCATGTATGAAATAAAAATTGCCTAACGCCTTTCAAGAAGAAAAATAATACATGATATGAGCACCAGACAGGTTGAAAACAATACTTTTGAAGAGCTATTGGAAACTTAACTCAGACACTTACTGTGAAGGTGTTCAGCAGAAGAGTAATCCTCATCCAAAAAAATTCGTATCTTATTGAAGTGCTGGAGTTCGTCACTTGCCATCAGGAGCCTGAAATGAACAGTGAGAAACATAGGTAACTCGAGGACAACTTAGCATCGTATAAAAACAATATTAAAAATATAGACTCACTTTACAAAGTCTGCAACATGTTGCATACTACGCTCATAGTTCTTGCCGCCAACTTCTTGACAATGTAGAGCAACAAATTTTGGATTCAGCCGGGACACAGTCTATTGCAAAATAAAAGGGATTAAATTTCAACCTGTAGAGAAGTGGCACAGGTAACAGAGTTGAGATGTGAATGCAAAATCAAACACTTACTGCCAAAAACTCATCACACCACACCCGTAACATAGATGTGGGCTGTTAACAAAGGAAATAGAATATTCATGAATGTTGTGCTCCACTTCCATTTCTAAAGGGAAAATTCAAGGTATAATTAATCTGTTTCAGTAACAGGTAACTCTGTTGTGAATCTTAAATAGGCATCCTAAATTATTGGGGAGAGAACGAAATGTTTCCAGAAATCAGACGATCTTGCAAAATTCGGAACGGAAAATACCCAACATCGAGTGAGGTTAGGTAAACATTAGTTTACGGAGTTGGTTCTCTAATGATTTGGTGCTCATAGAATGAGGCAGTTGAAAATAATAACGAAAGAACACAGAATTTCTCTTGCACCCTAAAAATTGGCTTGTGGACATGGAATTACGGGGAGCGGCGTAAAATAGAATTGGTTGTGGAGAGTGGTGCCAATAATGCAACAAACGTAAATAAACGTTTTGAGCCCATGTCTTGGAGGTTTAGTCGAGGGAACCAGTGGGATTCTCAAACTCCACATGTGTTTCAGTACTGAGACTGATTTTCGAGACCACATACTCACATCCTCGAAAATAGATCCGACGTTCGCAGTCACAAATAGGGCATCTGTCTTCGAGGCGGCCATATCGTATCTTCTGCTGAAAATTATTCGCCCAATAGAATAATATTGTACTACACTCCTCACGTGGGAGGACAATACAAGGAAATCATGTTGAGAAAATGCAAACTTTCAAGAAATACAATATTCCAAACTTTTCTTTCTCGTTAAGTCGAGGAGTCATTGGCGTTGCAAAACAAAAGTTTCGCCCCTAGCAATACCCTCCGTACCCCGCAGTCCCGTACTGCACATAGCCACGCCTACTTACCACACCAAGGAAAGGTGGAGCAAGAGTCAACGAGCCATATGATCTCTTAAAAACTTATCTCTTGAGCTGAAACAATTCACCGGCGTGTTCCCTCTTCCCAACTCTCTATAATGCTACATTGTCATGAACTTGCGCCAAGACTTTTGACCCACTTCGGTTCAGTAAGGGTTTTGGTCAACCCCGCCTAGCTTTTTCTCTCTCTCTTTTTTAATACCCCAAACAAGTGACTACCGAGCGTTCTGCTTCTGCTGCTTGTATTGTTGTGGTGGCTTCTGCTAGTAAGTTTATCATTGGAGGTAAAACCGATGAATTAGATTTGCTGTATTACTGCGAAAATGAAGGCTTTGCCACTTTGGTGAAGGCACTCTATCAGTGAAGGCTTTGTACATTTTATTCAGACGCAAACATTCAGAGAAACTGAAAATTTAAGACAGCAAAAAAAATCCGCAGCATGTTGCTACTTGTGTGTTTCTTGTTTCTCTCACTTCATAACTGCCTTGGTTATTCAACTGAGGAGAAACCGCAATGCACAGAACCCTCATGGAAGTGTGTCGTGAGCACCAAAGTTTTTACCATGAAAGTTGAACCCCAGTTATTCAGATGGAATACTTCAGGTATTTGTTTAACAACAATTCTGAAATTTTATACGATCTTCTCAATTCTGTTGAGACATTTTATTAAATTTTCGTTTCCTTTTCTTTTTACAGAGGAAAATCCAGACAGATACACTTATCGACCTAGCCTTCAGGGATCTCCTGATCTACCATCTTGGATGCAATATGTCTACAGTAAGACACATCACTCAGGATTCATCTATGGCACTCCTCCGGCTCACCAATCTGATTTCACTGTAGGCCAATAGTACCTTTTTTTATTAATTGGTCTTCAATTTAGTAGCTTTTAAACCAGAAATGATTATTTTCTTTTTCTAAGTTGGAGATTGTTGCTGTGGACTCAGAGAGCTACAATACCAGTCAGAGAACAATTCATTTTCTCGTTCTCCCTAGGAAAGGTATGCTCTAGTCTTTTAGATACCTCTGAGCTTCAAAATGTATTCTAATGACACTTGTTTTTCAGAACCAGCTCGACAACATGTGCACTTAAAAATTGATAATTTAGATGTGGAAGATTTGTTTGAGTCTCACCATCTAGATGACCTGCTCAGCATTTTCAGAGCTGAATTGTGGTCTGAATCTTTACATGATCTTCATGTCTCATTCTTTGCATCAGCTGTTCATCTTGGAGCACGGTTACCTCTGCGCCCTGAGGAAAAGGAGGGGTCAGTGGATTAACTTGTTTGTAACCAGGCACTGGCACCTGTCAGGGATTTAATTTAAAAGCAGTTTTCGCATCTCAAGAAATGTCATTCACAAGACTTCATCTGTTTCTCAGGGTTGTCATTTATCTAGGAAGTGCAGCAAATTTCTCAGAAAACCTTCTTCGCCTTGAAAATGAAACTAGACCGTTAGAAAAGTTGAGGAAGTTAGCATCATGCCCAAGAGATTTTAAAAGAACATCTGTTGATCGACTCTTCCGCCATCGTAACTTTGAAGTGGACTGGTGTGCATTCAGACTGGTAATTTATGCTTATAATCGTCAATTTCCAGGTTTTTTAGTTTTGATGTTACTGTTAAATTTATAATGGTGGTATAAATCTTTCATCATGCAGGCAAAGGAGGGTCAATATCATAAGGAGGACAGCCATCTTTCCAACAACCACCCTCATCATCACCATGATTTTAAAACTTCTCTGTCCCTTACTTTACCCAACTGGCATAGTCCCTCAAGATGGGAGGCTCCAGAACGCTCCTATATCCATGAGTTTCTGTTGTCAATCCTTGTACCCATGATTGTGATGATATTGTTAGCAGTACTATTATCTCTGATCCTGTGTTTCCATCATGAAGGAATGTAAGTAACAATAATTGTCTTGAGTTCCTGAAGTTTTCTTACATTTGCAATAAGTTAGTTTTGATTCATATTATTGCATTGAATGATGCACTTATGAACAGGGATGATGGCTCAAGTGATTATTTTGATTCTATTTTTGACATTTGTGAAGATATGTGGGGGTGAGTTTTAAAACTGTTGCTGCCAAGTGTTTTAAGGTTTTTTGCAAGCTGAATCTATTAAGAACTCAGTTGTGAGCTAAGCAATCATATATGTGCATGGTTTACGGTTTTGTGTTTGAATCTGTTTACCCTGTGACTGAACATGTGTGGTTGACTTCTGATTGTTGACCAATTCTGGTCTTCCAAATTGTGTTACACACCAATCATTCTTGTGCCAATGATATTGTGTGGGTTTTCCATGTAATCTTCATGCATGAAAAGTCCCCCTTGTTTTTCCCATAACACTATATACTTCACACCACTGTAAGAGTAATTTTAAAGTCCCCTCAGAAGTAAGAAGTTTTGGTCAAACCATCTATTATATTTTGTGAATTTTATTTCAGTAACAAAAGAAACCAAGAAACCCCTGCTGTTCAAATGGTTCGTTATGCAGCTGTGCAGAGAGCCACCAGCACACTTCGTTCACTTTCATCTCAGAGGGACCCTTCGCCAGCATTAACCAGGTAGTGCATTTTTGTGTTCATTCTCAGAGGATTAACCCTCTTCTCAGCATATCATTTTTACTATATGTCTCTCACTCACAGACTTGCAACAGAAGAAGATAATGGTTTCAGACCACATCCTCCGCCATACAACTCAAGCATTCGAAGGTGAGTTGTTCAGTGTGTATCCATGCTATCCTTCTTGTAATGTTATTGAAACACTATAAGAGAGTTTTTGCTATATTGTCTGTTCTAGCTCTAAAGCTGATTTTTGACGTTTGGGGAAGCCAAGAACCTGGTACTGTTAAGTCAGGATTTGGCAGACTTCATGAGAAAATTATACTAAAACTTGTACTAATTCAAAAAGGAGAGCCTTTCAGAAATCCTTTTTTTTGTAAAAAAATTTTCTTTTAAATTTTTAAAAATTTTTTAAGTTTTGATAATGTTTTGTAGTTCCTTCTTTAACAAACATTTCATTTGATGCACCAGTAGTAATAAGGGGGGGAACTTGTCACAAAGCCCCCAGCAAGTTCAGATTATTCACTTTTTCTCTTCCATTAGAAGGTAATATAACAGCATTCTAGCTATAATGTGTAGCAGTGAAAGTAGTGTCAAAGTGATGGTTCTGGTCAGTAACTTAAGCCTCGGTGATACCTTTTGAGAACATAATTATGGCATTGAGAAAATCATCACTCAAGGCTTGTATGTGTAAACTTATCTTACCTTTTTAGATTAAGTTTGATTCTGTTGAAACATCGGCCAGGACTGGAGAGTTGGGTGTGTAGCCTCTTTTAGAGCTCTTCAACTTGTCCCTATAGATTATCAACTACTTATATACTGAGCAGGAGTAACTGCAGCTAACAATTTTTTTTTTTTTTCATAACAGAATGTGTATTTAAAGAAGTCTAGTCATTTTAAGTAAGGCTCTTTTGTCTGTGGGAGTTGTGTGTCCTATTACAAAGGGAAAGATGTTCTACAATCTAAAAGGAAGATATTTACTAAACTTTTATTTAAAAATTTGGTATTGGAGATAAATCTAATATAATCTAGTCATTTGCTATTGAGTGTTGTTATCTTTATGGTAGAGACATGTTTGTTGTTGTATATGAGGGCAACTATAAACAATTGTTATATCTGATTGTGACTAGTTTCTCCCTGTTGTTGAGGCATCCCACTCTTCCCTTCCTTCCCCTCTCTTCTTGAGGTTGACTCATTCAGTATTAAAGGAGTGCGCTCTATTACACTCAAGATGCTGTGACAATCATGGTACTAATAAGGGTTTCAGGCATGGCAAATCACCCCAAATTGTGATTTTTACAGTAACTGGATTTTCTGCTGTGGCAGAGGTTGCCTGATTTTCTTGGGGAAGTAGCAGGAGACTGATAGAGAAGGGCCATGGGACACGGTCCTCCTGCCATCGTGTTGAATTAATACACAAATTCTGCAATGTCCAAACTCCGAAACTTAACAAAATGACATTTTATTTTATCTGCGTAAAACAAGGGGAAGTAAAAATTTGTATTAAAAAATTAGCACAGCTTGTCAATTAAACAATTGAAAACCTTACGGAGAGGTGTACCTCATTTTACTCTTATCTTTATTCAATTACACTAACATCAGAATTGTCTTCTAATTATTCCTGAAGTAAACATCGCCTTTCTTGTAATCTTTCACAGCGAGGGCATGATCTCAAATCTTTTTTAGACCAGCATTCTCGATGGAAGACTGCTGAACACTTGGTGCAGACGTACACGGATACTACATCATCAAATGGGAACAGGATTTCATCACAGCATTGCTTCTCAGACCTAGCATCTTCATCTTCAACCTTATCTGTTTTCTTACGAGGAGGGCACAGTTCACAGAAGTACCCCTTTTCCTTACACACCTGTAATAAAATGCTGAATGAATCCTCAGGTTCTTGCAAAAAGCCAATAATTCAAGCAAAAATATACAACATCACTTACAACGCAGCTTTTGATATGTTCTATGGAGATACTAGCAACTTCTTGCAACAGTGGCAAAATGACAGATTTATGGACATCAATCAGGTCCTTCAAGCTAAAAAGCCCAGCAGGGTTTTCAATCAAATTTGAATTAAGAGACCAAATGAGTTTTTTCCTGTTCTTCTCTTTCAGACCATTAGGGCATGAAGTCAGATATTGTTTCATTAACAAGAACTGCGATCGATATTTCTGAACAAAGAAAAGCAGAAACACAAACTAAGTCATATAGACCAACTAAAATGTTTTAAGAGCTCTGCACAGGACAACAAACCTTTACTGCTGCCAAGTCCTCAACAAATTGAAAGAGCTGAGGATTGGATATTTCCAAGTTTATAACAGGCCTATGCATCATGAGGCGTAAAAAACTGTGACAGTTGCGACAAACTTTCCTCTCTGTGAAGTCCCAATTGTGAACAACACGTGCAGGTATTACTGAGGCTGCATTCCAATGGCATTTGTTGCAGTAAAACAGTCCATCATAATCACACTGACGAGGTTCATGCCAACCATTTCCTGTACATTAAAATTAAAATTTTTTTTAAAAATTAATTATCAAATAAAACCATGCAGTACATAAAAAAATTTTATCATTCCTTAAAGAGAGGGGGTTTTAACATTAACATTTTTTCATGAAAATTAATTATAAAATCACTTTATTGCTGACACATTTGTTTGAACTTGATTTCTGTATGAGAGTAAATTGAAAAGAAAAGAGAATCAATCAAGGATCACGGCAAGGGCAGACCCAGTTTTTGACAGTTTTGATGAGGTTCCAATTTCTGTCCCCATGTTGAAAGTTTTTCCTTTTATTCTCTCTACAAAAATTATATTGTTTGTGTGAGAGGCTCATATTACCCCCTGTGATTTTTTTTCCTCATGCATGACTTTAGATGTACTTTTGGCTGCTTGTGAGAAAAAAGTACATACTTCAAGAGACAGGTTTTCCTGTTTCAGATGTTTCATCTACCACAATGGGCAAAACATAATTCATTCATGGGGAAAAGAACTGAAATATTGACTCACTATACCTGAGAAAAAAGGCCAAACTAAGTTGTTATATCCTTGTGGTGCTGCATGTAAGAAGTCAAAATATGTCAGCTAGAGAAACTTCAACTTTAAAACTTGCATGGATGATTCTATCAGAACAAAATTTAAATGGATATTTATGATAAACATTTTTCTGCAGAGGTCTGGGGGAGTTTGAGGAGATACTCACTGAACATAATAAGACTCTTGCAATCATGGCAGCGATACCCCTGAGCAGCCAACCCCACCTCAGGACAAATGTCATTTGAGTAAATGGAGTTTCACACACAAGTACAAAAGCACATTGTCTTGTAATCTTCTCGAGACATCTCATGTGACACTTAAACTGGCAATCTACAAAATAACAAAATAAATTGATAAGACCAAACAAAGTATCAATCAAAACATCTTCAAAGAAAATGCCAAAAATTTCAAACCAAACCTGTGCACTGATACCAAAGCTGCAATACACCCCATATGTTGCCACAACAGCAGTCACACCTTTGGACATTGTAGTCCGGTGGCTGAAGAAGAAAATGATGTCCAAGAATTATTCGTTTGTCTCTAGCTTTTCTGGTATCCCCTAAAATTCCCTCTTTCACTAAGGAGACTTTTGCAGGAGACAGCTCTGGATTTCCAATCGGTTGTAACTTCTTCTGTTCTATCTCAGCATCACGAGCCTCTTCTAGTCTCAGACGCAGCTCAATCAAGTATCGCACAAGCCACTTGCGTTCTTCAGAATACTCTTTAGTGTCTAAAACCATACCTTTACATTTATCTACAGCTTCAGTGAGCTCTGGAACTGTCGTGAGATTGAGCCCTGCCTAGAAACAAAGAAAAGACACTTAATGAACACAAGTAGACCTAAAGTAGGACTTTGCTGTCAAAAGGTTTGGCGACAAACAAAAAATCTTATCGGAGTTCAGGATAGCGAACCAATTTGGAACAGATTTATTGGAAAGAAAACACAGATGCAACAGTACCTGAATAAAAGCATCCTCTGCTGATCCTAGAAGTTGATATGAGGATGATATTCTCTCTGATGAGTCATCTGAGGAAGCATTTGACGCAGAAGGACTTGGGGAAGATGCCATCAGATCGTTGCGTTTTAAATGTTCTTCAATCAGTGCTGGGGTGCTGTAACCTGCTTTCGAAGAGTTCATATAAAAGGAGAAATGCCACTTTGAAATCAGCTGAGATAACTGTGAGATAAGATCAGAAGCATCAGTAGTGTGTACTTATCAGTTTTCAATCACTCACAGTGATTGCATTTACTGATGTTCCTCATCAAGCTTTAACATTCTTCACAGCCATCATTACTCGCATTTTCGTAAAATCTTATAACACGACAACAACCCACCCCATCATGCAAACGCTGGGCTCGGCAGAGGCACAACAAGAAGAAGCAAACCAAACATTTCTGACGGCTCTGTGGCTTGAGCTTGAGTGACTATTTCAACATTTGGTGTGTTCGGGCTCACGGTCAGTCTCAGTTCCTTCAGTATAAACACTTTCAACAGGATTTTCTGGATCATGGGTACTTTTCCGTAGATATGGCCATATCCGTCCTTAGTCCAATGTCTATTCCCCTCTCTAACCTACACCTGTCTACAACGAAGGTACATATTACAGCGAGCAGCGTTAAGTCTATGTTTGATTGTTTGCTTTAGTTTTCTCATTGAAAATTTAATTTGTTCCAGGATGAGCACTGAACCTCAGCCATCAGTTATCCAGTGGAATAAAGTTCATATTGATCCGAGTAGAGTAACTTGCTCAAGCAATGTTGAGGATACTATGAGAGATCCCAAGGAAGAAAGTGAAAGGACGATCGTGATTCCATTTAATAAGAATACAAAATTCAGTTCTCAGGATCCTGAGTATCTCGATGTCAAGATTGAAGTGAGAATGCTCCTTTGTCTGCATCTTATCTGTTTGATGTACCATACTGATGTTTACTGACACGATCATACTTTCCTCAATACAGGTGCTCTCTGATAGCAAATCTGGCTTTGACGATACTGATGCTGATCCCAACACTGAATATCTTAATGTCAGAATTGAGGTAGGCAAGCAAATTGAACAATTTGTGGGCTGCATATTGACAGTTGTCTGAATTTTCAGTGTACCAAATGTACTTTGTTTGTATTTTTTAGGTGGAGCCAAACCCAAGCATTGAGTCTTCAAGTTTATCAAGGTATCAAAATAATAAACGATTCCACATATCAGATACAAAACTCCTCTCAACAGATATATTATCTTCTCCTGGCAATACACCTTTTGAAAGGACAGATCCCTCACCTACTATTATCAGCAAGCCATTTAAATGTGATTCATGCAGCAAGGTGAGTTCTTAATATTTTACTAGTACTAGAGTACACAATACTTCTAATTTTACTTTTTTCCTCAATTATCCTTTCTTCCTCCTTTGTTCAGTCTTTTGCTACCAAACAGCACTTGGAAAGACATTCCAATCTGCATACGAAAGAAACTCTGTATCCATGCCCGGAATGTGACAAAGTTCTTCTTGACAAGTCTTACCTTCTGCGTCACATGAGAGTTCATGCCGAATTAAAGCCATTCACATGCAACATCTGTCAGAAGAAGTTCCGCACTGCCTGTAGTCTCAAGAGACATGAAACTACTCATGATCCAAGTTCGAGGCCATATGTCTGCCCTGACTGCGATAAACGTTTTCCAGACCGGAGCAGCTTGAAGAAGCATTCTCGGATACATGCTGGTGTTAAGACTCATGTTTGCATTATTTTGTGCCAAAGGATTCTGTCATGTGGGGGATTACAATTTACATTTGAAGGGTCATGACATTGTCAAACAGTATCATTGTGACCAATGTGGGAAAGAGTTTGCAAGGCATAATAACTTATTAAGACACAAAGCAGTACACTCTGCTGGTAGCAACTTTCAATGTGTTATTTGTAAAGGATGCTTTCAGCATGCTTCAACTTTGACAAGACATATTTTGTCATGTCATCCTGAGGCAGCAAGAGTGAAGAAGAAAAGGTCAAGGCATGCTGACTCTCAAGCATCAGGAAATTTACCTTCTGAGTCTATCAGTCATGAAAATGGAGTCAGTGTTCATGCATCAGCTAATGTAGAACTAAACTCCTCTGAAAATGAACTACCACCTCAAGCAAAAATAGTACCTTCCTTGAATAGCTCTAACTATGTTAGCAATATTGACAAAGGAATTGCTATTGGTCTAGACCGGTGTGCAGGAAATGTTCATGATGCTGCCTCTGTGGACTTAACCAGTAACCCACCCAATGCATTGAGCCCATCTTCATTTGAAATTTATCAATTTGATGCCCATGGAACTTTAGTTAAAATGACCGACACTTTGTCCTTTTAAGTAATGTGTACATGCAGTAAATGTGATCAACCTGGTATATTGTGCAGCTAAGACAAATTATGTTTTGTTCTGAGGATACAAATTAATTTTTAATGTTCCAGACAATAAATAATGCACAAACTAGAATCAGAGGTTTTTTTTTGTATTAACAAGTTTGTGATATCAATCTGTTAGGTGCTTACAACATCATCCTCTTCAATATCATTACAATTCTTCAAATCCTTTTGTCTTTCAACAAGCATGTCTAAAAACCTGTGGTATGCATACTTCACATCATACTGCATGTCATACCAATAGTTAACTGCAACACAACCATGAGATTGGCGCACATGATGATACCACAAAGATGGTAGATACAGGGCATCTCCAGCATGCACCCTTACATGAAGAGGTGAGGAATTCCTGTAATGAGGATGAGTGTCAAAATCAGGTGCTAGAGGATCTATACATATCCATGGTACAACTCCCTCATCACACTCTGATTTAGGCAGGCTATGGTAATTTTCTCTTGGTTTGATAAGAAATTTTCCCGGTTTTTCTTCAAAGTAAGTGGCTATCTTATAATTTTTGTAGGGAATCCAGGGGCGATCTGTTGGTGGATGAAGAATGAAGTCTTTATAGCCATTTACAACACAGTAAATGTTCTCGTATGGGTCTTTGTGCACTGAAAAAAGGAAAATGTCACTATAGAAGTGATACAAATAAAGAGGAATTGTGTTGGTTTGGGTTATTGTCAGTTACAGGTAGGGAGTCTAAAAATCTCATGTTGCCATGCATGTCTCACTTGATGTAATAGCTCTACTATCCCCTGCCCAAAAGTTCACAGCATCTGGCTCTGTTCCAAATGCATCTGTTGCCCAAGGTATATGTCTTTCAATGTCTTCAAGAAGCTCTGAAAACTCTTCTGTCAGATTAGAGTTTTGACGTTGCATATAATGCACTCCATGAAAACTGCAAATTGATTGATACTTCAGTAAAAATACAGCTTATTAATTACTCAAGTTTAAGAATGAAAATATTTCAAAAGACCTTACATGTCAGGATTATCCAAAGCTTCCCAAAATTGTGAAAACTTCATAAGTCTCTCTGCTGGCATTACAAAATACTCCTCTTTGGTCTCTGAGTCAAAAGCCACAGCATCAGCATAACCATTTGGTGTGACAGCAACAGTGACCTCCTTATCTCCATATTTGTCACTGTTCATAAATCATTAAATATTAATCCTGACATAATGGAATTTAGGATCCTGACACTGTCAAAGTGCAAAAAATTAAGTATTATTACAATTTTAAATTGTGGGTACACACCATAAATACTGCTTGGTCCAAAGTCTGTAAGCCTTCCAATGTTGACATGCTGCATGAATCAAGACCGGTTGATTGGTTGAAACATATGAACGGTAAAAGTTCAATGACGACACTTCATTAATGTGTAAGACTGGGACCTCTGTTCCATACTGAAACTCTGCGGAAAGAGAATATTGGCATAGCAAATGTTGGCGTAGAGTATCATCACAGATTTGCAGCTTGTTACTACTCCCATACCTCGAGCCTCTCGGGAGAGAAACTTAAAAAGCTTCTCCATGATTTTGTTCGCTGTACACAGTTAAGATAAATCTTTCATTGCCTGGCCCATTCTTCCATCGAGGTTCCAATACATCTACTTCCAATCCAATGTTTACAGTTGTTTTGCAGTTGTTTACAGCTAGGCAAAGGAAAGCAGAAGACAAAGTAGAACAGTAGCGCTCCTTGCGGCCGAAACGGTGTACCGTGTTTTTGACCATGGTTTGACAGCAGTCCACTCTGGGACCACTCGTGAATGCGAGTGTAAGTCAGGTTTTGGTCAGTGTATCTGTCATTAACTTGAAATCCTTATTCATGTGTCTAAAGATACCAATTCTACATCAAGAGAGACGTTTTCATGATTCGTGATGGCCGATGGCCTGCTATCACAATGGGAAGCTGTTTAAAAGTGAACCCCTCCCCCTTTCCTTCGTCTGCAACTTTTGTTTACCACTCCTCCTCTCTTGTTAAGTGCTTTCTTGAGAAGAATTTACAAGAAAAAATAACTGTGGTGCTTTTTAATTTTTCGAAAACAATTTTCTTTGGTAGCATTAAAACATATGCGTGAATTGGAGCTGTGGATGACGCCCTAACCTTGAAGGTCCTACATATTTCCACACAATATCAACAACAGCATAGCTCTACCTTATCATTATATTTGTCAGTCCTCCATTATTATTTTCAATGGGCCTTACTCACCACCTATCTTGCTCAGTTTACAATCCCACCAATTCTGGAGGGACTGGGTCATTAGAAGACTTGGGTTCTGTGCTTCTCAAAAATGTTTGAGAGTCTGTTATCAAATGAAATGCCCATAGATAATGGCAAGCCATCTTTGCAAGATGGACCTGAGGGTTCTGCAGGAAAAAGCCCTTTTTTATGTCCTGTGGCAAACAGAGCCAAGTCTGTACCTTTGAATGAAATTCTAGAAAAGATACCGCTGGCCTATAGTCCCCTGACAAAGCAACTTCATCTGATTTACCCCAAGCAAGAGGGTGCTGCTTCAACCATTGATGCCTGCAGTGCCTCCCCGGAGGCTTTCTGTATGAGCATTGGTGATTATGAGTGCCAAAAGCGGACAGACTTTACTCAGCCATCAGACATATGTCCATTAAGTTCGGATTTAGATCTTGATAAAGAACTTGAAGATGAAATGAGCCATGTCTCTATACAAT